>CABHPQ010174212.1:0-40170 GCA_902168405.1 Peromyscus aztecus | reverse complement strand
CTCTGTAGTCCAGGCTGGCCTCAAACTCAAAGAGATCCACCTGTCTCTGCCTCCTGAGTGCTGGGATTAAAGGCATGCGTCACCACCGCCCGGCTATCTTTTGTTTTTTAAGTAACTATATATATATAGTTATATATTATATATATAACTATATATATATATAACTATACATATAGTTACTATATATACTATATATAACTATATATATAGTATATATAGTTATATATATAGTATATATAGTAATATATAGTATATATATATATAAATAACTATATATATATATAACTATATACATATAGTTACTATATATATATATTTGTGTATGTGTGCATGGGTGTTTATGTAAGAGTGTGTGTTCATGTGTGTGTATGCATGTGTGAGAGCGTGTGTGCTTGTGAGAATGTGTATGCATGTGTGGGTGTGAGAGTGTGTGTGTATATGTGTACATGAGTATGTGAGAGTACATGTGTGAATGCATGTGTGCATGCATGTGTGTGACTATTGGATGTGTATGTGCCATGGTATGTATGTGGAACTCAGAGGAGAATTTTTCAGAAGTTGATTCTCTCTCACCTTATTTCTACCACAGTGCATATTTCAAGACAGAGGTCTGGAGCTTCCAGCTGATGTTCCTGTCTCTGTCTCCTTTCTCTTCTCCCCATCTTCTTGTGGGAGTGTTGAGATTACTGATGTGCACATCAGGCTTTTCACGTGGGTTCTGGGGAGTGGATCTCAGGCCTGCAGGATATGTGGCAAATGCTGACTCGGCTCCCTGGCCCAGCCCTCTGTACTTTTGATCTTTGATTTCTTGTTTTTCTTTAATTCCTAAGCAATACTATACCAATAAAAAAAATGGAAGACTTTTGTATAAATTTTGTGTCTTAGGAGCAGCAGAAGGAAGAGACTTGAATGTGTTCCCTCTGGTTTTGAGCTAGTTTTATTTCCTAACCTGCTTTTATTTTTTTTTTTAAATTTGATTATACATTCTTGGGATTTTTCCTCTTGGTGAACTGGATGTCTAGGTTTGATTTTAAACGGCTGCGGAAGGTTTATGCTATAATCAGCAGAGCTGCTGCTCCTCTGCCCCCACGTCTACACACAGTCACTTTGGGTCATGGGTGTGCTGCCTTTGCTTCGGTTACCTGGTAAATGTTTGTTGATTGAATGAATCACGCCATTGGTTTTGATTCCAGCTTGATGCTGCTTCCGGATGGACAAACATGTCACACTATGTTTCAGGGCTCTTTTTGTTCCTTAAGTGTGGACTGATCTCATACATGTGTGCCAACTCTTTTTCTCTCTTTAGCAGGAGATAATTATTAGCCATCCTGGGTACTAGCATGAATTAGGGGTTGCACATGAAACCCCCTGGAGCTGTGCTAAGTGACAGCTCAGTGGTAGGCGGAGGAAGTTGGTGCTCTTGCAACCTGGCAGCTCCTGAGTTGGATGTGAGTGATGGGCCATTAAACACCCAAGGCTCAGGAAAAGGGCAGACATGCAGATCTGAGTGTTGGAGGAGCCCACTCAGCGGCTGCTGCAGCATCGGCAGGGCACTGGGGAGGGTGGGAAGCCTACCTCTAGCCGCATGGAGAAGGCATGTCAGAGGCAGTCATCCACTCCCGCCCACGTATGTCAGCAGGGAGCAGCAGCAGCATCTCAGAAGGCCTGACTGACTCTCTATACAGCCCTCCAGCTTCTTGGGAATGGCTTTGACCGTTCATGGCTGTGGTTTCATGGTTTGAGGGTTGTGTGTGTCTTCATATCTCAGATGGAAAGCAGTGCTCCAGACAGAGTGAGTGGGAAAAGAGAGGGAGGGGAGAGGGAGAGTGGAGGAACAGGACTGAATCTTGGGTCTGCAGTGAGCGAGTCAGGGGCATCTACTGACTCATCTTGCAACGAGGTCATCACATAAAGGAGCGGTTATAAGGCCATTAACTGGTGTTGCACTCACACCTCCACAGCCTTTATCTTTCCAATTTCAATTAGTTACCAACACTTTAAAGTTTAAATCACAGCTTAAAAAAACTCTAAGGCCTGGCCACACTGCCACTTCTCCATGGCAACTGTCGGCTAGATAAGCTGTCCTCTCCACCTCTCCCTCTGACAGGACAGGCACCCTCTCTCTCTAGGCCCCTCTTCCCACTTCCCTGCTTTGTAATGACATTGTTTCTGAAGGCTTTGGGAGACCTGATGCTTGTGAAGAAAACAGCTACACCCACTAATCTTCCCTCCCTCCCTCCCTCCCTCCCTCCCTCCCTCCCTCCCTCCCTTCCTCTACTCGTTCCTTCCTTCCTCCTTGCTTTCACTTTTCCTTTTCTTTATGGGAGGGAACATGTGCATGTGGGTAAGGGCTCATGTACTTGTACATGCAAAGGCCAAGGCCAGAGGAGATGGTTGGACGGTCTGCTCTGTTACGCCAGCTCTTCACCTTGTCCTCTTTAGGCAAGGCCCCTTGCTGAATCTGCAGCTCACAGTTTTGCCTGGACTGGCAGGCCATCAACTCCGTGGAGCCTCTTGTCTCCCTCTGCTCCCCCCAGGGCTGGGGTTATCGGTGCGGCTCTGTAGGTGCTAGGGACTGGAACTCAGGTCCTCACACTTGTACAGCAAGTGCTCTCACCCACGGGGCCAGCTGCCTCAGGGGCTGCTCCTTCGTGGAGTGTGTGGTCACATTGATGCTGTTGTTAACCCCCAGAGGCAGTTGCCTGCCCGTTGCGGACCTTCTGCCTTGCTGTGCACAGCGTTCTGGGTGCTGCTACTAAGTCGCTTGAGTTGGAGCATCTCAGAGATGGGCCAAGAGTCTGAGGACCCGAGTTCCATCCCCACACACCTGTGTGGCCTTGGGACACCCCTTAATCTTTTCCAATCTCCTGCTCTTCTTTGGCAAAATGAGAGTCTTGGTGACATCATCTCTAAGTCCCCTCTAGCTCTGAAAATTTTCTCTGCCTTCAGGGAAGGCTTCAGGAAGTTCACCAAAATGAGACTTGTGACACGGGGGTGGGGGGTGGTTGGGGGGGGGGGGGAGGCAGAAGATGTCTGTTTGAATCTTTTAGAGAGTGCTGTGACCGAATGATTAACATATTGGCTCTTGAGTTAGATCACCTGTGTTTAAATTCAGGCTTCACCACTTGGTAGCTGAGCAACTACCAAGAACGGGCCTCAGTGTCTTTATCTGTAAAGTGGGATGTGTCAGTTGCTTTCCTGTTACTATGATACAAATACCATTATCAAAAGCAATTTAGCAGAGACAAAGCTTATTTTGGCTTATGGTTCCAGAGGGATAGAGTTCATCCGCACACAGGAAGCAGGGAGAGAGTAAGGCCAAGCAATGAAACCTCCAAACCCGCCAGCAGGACACTCCCCCCAGCAAGGCTCTCCTCAAAACCTGCCAGCAGGACACGCCCCCCACAGCAAGGCTCTCCTCAAAACCCGCCAGCAGGACACACTCCCCCCAGCAAAGCTCTCCTCCAAAAGGTTCCACAGCCTCCAGAACAGCACCACCAACGGGCCAACTGTTCAAACACTGAGTCTGTGGGGCACAAGCTACCACATTGGAACAATGTTCACACCTGGCTCTTACGAGTTTGGGTGTTGAATGAGGTCATGGGTGAAGAGTTCACCTCAGTGTCTGGCTCATCCTAAACTATTCTTAAGCTATAACATACAGTGCTTACTTTTTGTGGTTGTTATTTTTCACCAATGTGTGTTTTTAGCAATTACAGGTGGGGGATTAACAGTGATATGAGGTTCTAAAGACATTTCCTGTGAGAAACTGAGTCCTTAGAAACGAAGCGTCCAGCGTGGTGTGATTCATCCTTCCTCCAGGGCCAGCCAAGACCCTTCTCAGGTCTCAGTGTGAGCTTTGTCCTGGTGTGGGAAACGACGCTCCCCACTTCGTGGTAAGAGCACTGGGGCTCAGAGCGGGGGGGGGGGGGGAAGCAAGGTTCAACTTTGTAAAGTTGAGAAACTGGCTAAGAATGTCTGGCACACCGACTGTGAGGATAGCCCTTTCCGAACCTCCTGTAACAAGCGCCTCCTCCCTTCTCCGTTACACTACTCTTACACTACTCTCTTCCCTGCACGTTCGCCTTTTTCTCGCCGAAGCCCCACACCCGTGGGCTCATCTCTACGCTTCACATCCTGTTTATTCAAAAACCTGATAGGTGTATGAGCTTGCGTCTGTAGGTCACCAGGCAAGCGCGGCTGTTGGTAATTTTCTCTAAACTTTTGGTTCTGGTGTGGAAGGGCTGTAGAGTTGGGTGGGGTGCCTGGGAGTAGCTCAAGTTGTCAGCAGAGGTCTAGTGTTTCCAGATCGTCTGTGTCTGGGCATAAGCTGACTTGAGATCCCTCTGCAAACGAACCATCAGATTCTGTTTGTTACACTGGTAAACCGGAAGTAGTGTCGGTGATACAGGAGCAGCTGGAAGTGGAGATCATCTCTTTGACCTTTGCACTTAATGACTCCTCCGATTGGAACGTATGTCGCACTGGGCATCGGGCCTTGCATATAGTTTCTCATGTACACTTGCCAGGGATTAATGACTCAGTGGGAACCTGGGGAACCTGGCAGCCCCAGAAACATTTGTTTAAAGGTCCTCTGGGTTCAGATGAGGGACTAAAGACCCAGAGGGCTGCGGGGATTTGTGGAGAACCACACAGCTAGAAAGTAGGTCTATTGTTCTTATTCTTTTGCTTCTTTGATTTCCCTTCTAAGTGCATAATTGTGAGCTCAGTGGGTTTTGGGGACTAGCATCAACACAGACAACTGCCAAGTTTTATTATGGACAACAGATTTAAAAAAATATTTTGGTTGTCTTTGCTTGTATGATTAAGATGCTAGTGATGAAATTAAAATTCAAACCCTTTTTAAAAATTGAAATGATGGACTTCTATCATAGTCTGTACTGCAGGGGTGACCACCCCAGCTTTATTGATACATAAATGATAAATAAAAATTGTGTATTTGAAGTATACATGTGATATTTCTATATACTAACACATGATGAAATATACAGCCAAGCCAATGACAGGTACTTGTCTTCACAGTGTGTGTGTGTGTGTGTGTGTGTGTGTGTATCTCAGTCTTTGCTGGGTGGTACCTCATCTCCACTTCCAGCAATTTCAACACATTAGAATTTTAATTGCTTATTGATTGATTGATTGTGTTTACGTGCATGGGCATGGACAGGCCATGGCATACTTGTGGAGGTGGGAAGACAGCTGGTGAACCTGTGGGAGTCACTTCACTATTTCTACTTTATGGATCCCAGGGATCAAACTCAGGTCATCCTCCTTGGCAGCAAGCACGGCACCTTTACCTGCTGAGCCACCTCCAGCTTTCTTTCTAACCGCAGACACCTCGAAGGACCAATACCAGTCTCTGGAACCTGTTCAGTTAGTTGGTGCTGTTTGCCCAACATCTTCCATAGGTTTAAGAAGAATTTTCATTATTTTGGGAAAGGAAGAGATTGCCTTCAAACTCAATGGGGGATAAGCTTTGCAGGACCATGAACAGTGGACTGTGCTGATCTTGACTAGGATGCATTGCTCACCAGCATAATATTTAAAAAATATGCATGAACTCTAGCTGCTTGTAAGGGTGTACACCTGTAACCCCAGCTCTTGAGAGATACAGGCAGGAGGATCAGAAGTTTAAGACCATGCTTGGCTACATAGGGAGTTAGAGGCTAGCCCAGGCTATGTGTAAGACAACCTGGGCTATGTGTGACCCGGTCTCAAACAAAAACCTAAGCAAAACAGCAGCAATAAAACCTGAAAGCAATAAAACAAAACCCCAAATAGTTCAACACGTTCTAAGTGGTGATCCAACTCTTGTTGATCACCAGTGAGTAGGGCTTGTCTCAGTTACAGTTTCTATTGCTGTGAAGAGACACCATGACCACGGAAACTCTTATAAAGGAAAACATTTAATTGGGGTGATTCACTTACAGTTTCAGGGGTTCAGGCCATTATCATCATGGCAGGGTGCATGGTGGCATGCAGGCAGACATGTGCTGGAAAAGTAGCTGAGAGTTCTATGTCTTGCAGGCAACAGGAAGTCCACTGAGACACTGGGCAGTATCCTGAGCATAGGAAAATGCTCAAAGCCCACCCCCACAGTGACACACTTCCTCTAACAAGGCCACACCCACTCCAACAAAGCCACACCTCCTAATAGTGCCTCTCCCTATGAGATTATGGGGGCCAATTACATTCACATTACCTCACGGCCATGCTTCTCAAACTGTAATGTCTAACTAAAGGGAGTAGCTCTGTTTACATACCACTGTTGTTAGGAGTGCTTTCGGCTGCAAATAACAGAATATTGGATTGGAGGTGGCTAAAATCCTCAAGAGATTCAGCATTTCTGTTGTAGTGGAGCCCCATGTCTAGCTGAGTGACTTGATAACCCCTAAAGGACTCAGTTCCTTCCTGTCTCTATTTTTCTACTTTGCTTTCCTTGGCAGCTGGCTCCCTTAGTTATCAGATGGCTGTTTTTGTTCCATCCTGACTCCACCCCTACAGCTCTGAGGTTACAGGCATGCGGTAACACCAGTTTTTTTATGTGGGTGCTGAGGATTTGAACTCAGGTCTTCATGCTTGCACAGCAATTGTCATTGCCCAGTGTTAGCGCCCCAGTCTCGTTGACTTCTTGGAGATAGAGTCTCACTCTTTAGCCCAATCCGGTCTTGAACTTGAAGTTCTCCTGTATCAACTTCCCATGCTTGGCTTACAGGCATATACTGGCAAACTCAGAATCTGTCCAGGACTCTCTCCTGAGAACAGGCAATGTTGCTGAGTGGAACTTGATTCTGTGAGCAGTGTTGGAACTTGATTCTAAGTACTACAGCTGCCCTGCTCTTCGGCATCTGCAGAGTTGCACTTAGTTCTAGGGGGCAACTTCCTATGCTGAGATATTGCACCGTGTGCCAGGGAGGCAACCTCAGCATTGTGCAGAATCTAAATGGAATGTGTAAAGGGTTCCAGAAAAGGCATTTAGGTGTGTTCCACTGAGGAAGGAGATCTCGGGTAGGGGGAGGATTTGAGAGAAATGTGGCCAGTTGCAGGGTGGAAGGTTTTAGTCTTAATCTTTGTTGTTCCATCTGGAGATGGAACTGAGAAGTAGAGTTTCAGTTTAGGTGAGGGTTAGGCATTGGCAATCGGGTCCATAGAATCAGAAGTACCTGTTGGGATGTGGCTGAGATAACAGTGACTGTCCGACTGCCAGGGATAGGGCCACCTCTGAGTTTTTATTACATTCATTTATTTATAAGGTGTGTGTGTATACATGTGTGAGTGGGAGTATGGTCGCTGGTGGTCAGAGGACAACCTGTGGGAGTCATTTCTCTCTCTCTCTCCCATGTGGATCCCAGGGAGTGAGTTCAGGTCATCTGGCTTGGTGGCAAGTGCCTTTATTTTCTGAGCCCTCTAGCCAGCTCTTGTTCAGACACTTTGGACCTCTCAAACCCTTCTTTATCTGTTTTTAAATCTCTGAGCCCTGGTGCTTCAGGGCTTGGGATCTGGCTGAAAACCAATACGTTCACTTTCTCCAAATGTGTGAGAGATTTGATCTAGCTTTGACTGGTGTGGGGGAGAAATTTATGATCCCTGCATCCTCACTTTGAATCTCAAAGGTCTTTGCATCTTCCAAAGGACATATGTGATTGGAAAAGGAGGAGACCTATGTATATATCAACCCAGCTGACTCACATACATAAACGGGCGCAAGCAGGTTGGTGGCACTGTGTTCACCGCTGGAAACGGTGTTCTGGGTGATTAATAACCAGTGATCTCTAAGTAGATATTTCTGCAACTGCTTCCATTTAATCAGTACTTATTTACACATATTCATATTTTCACCTCTTAATATAGTAATGTGTGATTTTCCCAGTAGTCAGATGATGATGATGATGATGATGATGATGATTATTGTTCCCCCTCTTCTTCCATTTGTATTCCCTGTGTTTGTAACATTTGCTTGTTGTAGGAAACGTTGGTTCAGTTCTATTGCGGTCTGTTTCACCTAATGTCCCCACTGCCACCAAGGGAAACAACCTGAAATTGCTTTCTGAATGAGCTACCGTTTTAGATTTTATAACTTCCCATAGAATGGAAATGGCTTTCTTTCTCCTCCTCTTCTTCCCTTTCCCCCTCCTCCTCTGTTTCTCCTCCTCTTCTTCCTCCTTCTTTCTCTTTGACAGAGTCTCATGTAGCTCAGGCTGGCCTTGAAATCACTTTGTAGCCAGGATAAAAGTCCTTTATCTGGTGACTAACTTCCAAGTTTGGGGGTCATAGGCATGCACCATCACACCCAGTTAGGATATGATATTTTAGTTACTTATTTATGCAGAGCAAAAAAATCCTCAAAATGCAATACAACATTAAGAAATTGTTTAATTAATTAATAAGTAGCATATTTCCATATCTCCCTTATCTATCATGTTGCTGACTTGAAGAGGAAGAATATGAGTTGGAATGGCAGTTTATTTTTATCTGTAATTATTTCTGAATTTTATATATTATAAAGGGGCTCCTCTTCAATTATAAAGGGGCTCCTCCCTGACTTGAGTGTAGTTTATCACTATCCATTGGGTTGTTTTTTAAGATTAAAAAAATTAATTATATGTATGTGTGTGGGTATCTGCAGTGCCTGCAGAGGTCAGAAGAGTGCATTGGTTCTCTGGGAGTTTGAATTACAGGTGTTGAGTTACCCAGTGTGGGTGCTGGGAACTGAACTTGGGTCCTCTCTAAAAGGAGCAGGTGCTCTTAACCCTTGAGCCGTCTCTTCAGCTACTATCCCTAGGTTCCTTTTTTTTTCTAGTTTTTCTGAGACAGGGTTTCTCTGTGTAGTTTTGGTGCTTGTCCTGGATCTCGGTCTATATCTCGGCTGGCCTCGAACTCACAGAGATCCACCTGCCTCTGCCTCACGAGTGCTGGGATTAAAGGCGTGCACCACCACCGCCCGGCTCCTAGGTTCTTAACAAAGCCTATCTTGTCAAAACAAAGTAAACTCATTCTGAAATATGTGTGTCTCAGTTTGGATTTCTATTACTGTAATCAGACACCAGGACCAAAAGCAACTTGGGGAGGAAAGAGTTTTTTTGACTTACATTTCCACACCAGATTTCATTATTGAAGGAAGTCATGGCAGGAACTTAAGGCAGGAACCTGGGGGCAGAACTGAAGCAGAAGCCTTGGAGGAACTGGTTTGCTTCTCATGGCTTGCTCAGCCTGCTTTCTTATATCATCCAGGACCACCTGCTCAGGCAGGCCCCACCCCATCAATCACTAATTAAGGAAAAGCCCCACAGGCTTGTCTACAAATCAGTAGACATTTTCTCAGGTGTGGTTCCCTCTCCACAGAAAACTCTAACTTGTGTCAAGTTGGCAAAAACCAAGACAGAGTGCTTGGCTCACAGCTGTTCAGGGTTAAGATATCTGCTGTGATAGGGTCAGATTCATGGACCACTTTACTCCCTGATGAAGGTGACTGGACTCCTCCCATGTGGTGTGAACTCCTGCACACAACTACAGCAGGTGTGATTTCAGGGGTTCACAGCCCTTTGGGGACTGACTCACGGTGCTCCCCCTTGCCTGTGGTCCCCCTCTGTACTTTCAGTTACTCACTCAATTGTGGTTTGAAAACTGTAAATGGGAAATTCCAGAAATACACAACACACAAGTTTAACATTGTGTATTGTCCTGTGTGGTGCGATGAAAGCGAATGCATTCCTCTTCTGTACTTTCTGGGTAAAACCAGCCATTTGTCCCCTGCATCCATGTGTGTGTGCTGCCTACACACCCGTTGTTCAGTAGTTTTCACTGTCGCCATCTCTGGTTGTCTGTTTTGTGCATGTGAAATAGAGGATGGGGGAGATAGTCAAGTTTAATTAATTTCTATCATTGAGTATTGGCATAAATTCCATTTTATTTAGTTATTGTTGCAAGTCTCTCATTGTTTCTAAAGTAAAAATTAAATTTTATCATAGGTATGTGCATAAGGGAAATACATAGCTTACATAGGGCTTGTTAATATATACACAAAGCTAAGCATTACTCATGATCTCAGGCATCTCCTGAAGGACTTGGCTGTGATCCTCAGATAAGTGGAGACTGCCGCATTTATTGGTTTATTAATGCTTTCATTCCTTTAAAGTAGTTTAAAAATGTTTATTTATTTTATTTTATGTGTATGTGTACCATGTGTGTGCAGTACCCTTGGATGCCAGAAGAGGGCACAGGATCTGGCGTTCCAGGCAGTTGTGAGGCCCCTATGTGGATGCTGGGAATTGAATCAGATCCTCTGCTAAAGCAGTAAGGGTTCTTAACTGAAGAGCTATCTCTCCAGCCCACTTCACAGTTTTGTGACTACACTTTGGGTGAAAATGTTCTGTGGACATGTGATAAATATTTGCTTTGATGTAACCCATAACCTGGTTGGCGGAGACTTGGAACTGCAGTCCAGCATCATGTGACCCATCAGGGTGGCTCAAGGGCTACCGTGAGGTGGAGAAGGGGCTGTTGTGTAGTTTGAGTCAAACTGGGGAGCTGATGCCAAACAGACTACTGTCCCCTGAGGGTCACCTTCTACTGTGCCCAAGGATGTGCAGCAGGCAGAGAAGGCTAGCATGTAGCGGACTGGAAGCCAGTCTCCAGTCAGAAACTTCTTTCTTCTTAACCGGCTTCCTGAGGCTGCCAGGCATGAGTGACATTGATAGAGTTTTCTCAGGATGGCATTTCTTCTTCCAACCCAAACACTGAGCTTTTGGCAGCTTCCTGTTTGAGTTACAAATGGCTGAATGTCTCCTGCTCTATCTTCTCTCTTCAAATTAGGACTACCCAGCCTGAAGACTAGGTGGTATTTACAGTCCTTGCCTGGAGTCCGAGGGCCGAGAAAGGGTGGACTGTGCCAGGTGAATCCTTTCAAAGCTGCAATTTCAGAAACCACACATATGCTAGAACAACCCTCCCCTCCAAACCAGGACACAAAAGAAAACCCCACAACCAGCCAATATAATCAAATGCAGGCACATTGTGGAATTCAGAGAAGAATAAAGAAATGTTGTTTCAATCCCACCACTTACAGATGCTTCTTCCCTCTTCTGTACTCTTTCTAGTCCTCCCCTTATACCTCATATGTGAAGCACACACATGTCCACATATACCATTGTGGGGGGTCTCTACACACCAGGGCTGGCAGGTAACGATTCGAGAGGGGCAAGAGGGAAATCAGGTTCAAACTCAGGAGCTGGTGTTGGTTCAAATGCCTAGAGACTGACACCAGGCAGTTTATTTTAGGCATATTTAAGTATAGTACAATTTGGAAAGATGTTCCTGGTGCAACACAATCCCATATGAACAATGAGGCATAATTACATTGAAACTATTTTCAAAGTACATGTCACTTCTCCCATAGAAATGGTTCTATAGATAGACTACATGTGTTATCTTAAAGGGCCTGGGGAGGATCTGGTGTGGTCTTGGTCATACAGACAGCACAGAGGCCATGCGGGCTATATTCCACCTCTGGTCCTGACTGTGGGAGCTTGAGGGAGCTCCTGGCCATGCAGATAGCACAGAGGTCATCTAGACTCTTAGCCATCTCCAGCCCTGCTTATGGAAACTTGGGGGAGCCAGGTATTGCCTGGCTCTACAAATAGTTCAGGGGTCACTGAGCCTCTGGGCCACCTCCATCCCCAGCCTTCCGAGTGGAAAACAGATTAAATACATCTCTTCGAAGTGACAACCTTGTGTGTTTAACATTCCTGGTTTCCCTAATACTTATCTGTGAGCACAAGGACCTTTGTGCTCCTGGCATATACACAGTTACAGAATTTCCCTGACAGTTTTTAATTTTTCTATGCCAATTTCAAATTACATACAAACGTACATACATGCATACATACATACATACATACAAGTGTGTGTGTGTGTGTGTGTGTGTGTGTGTGTGTGTGTGTGTCGGAGGCCAGAGGAAGGCATTGGATACCCTGGACCTGGAGTTGCAGGCAGTTGCGAGCTGCCTGATATGCATGCTGAGAACTGAATTCAGGTCTTTTGTAAGAGCACAATATGTTCTTACTGGCTGAGTCATCTCTCTAGCCCCCAAATAAGAACCCATTCATTGGGTTCCAGAAAACTTGAAATATTGGACATTTCATTTCCATTAATCATGTCTCGACGTAGCTGTCATCCAACTCATCAATGCTTGAAACACAAAAATTTCTAATTGGCTAGATGAAAAATGTTATCTTTTGATTTAATTTGCTTCTCTGACACCTGCTGTGACATGTGTTTTCATTTAGTCATAGTTTTTATATTCCCTGGGTGTTTCATGTTTCAACCTCTTTGATATTTCCCATTGTGTCAATGGAAAAAAACTCAGATAATGATGGATTCCAATATAAAGTACAGTGAAATAATTTCAAGTTTTAAAAACTAATACGTATTTTGAAGGCTGTCAGGGCGCTCTGTGGCTCTCCACGCTTAGGCACTAGGTCTTGCCAAAGTCCTGTCTCTGCATCCACACTGTTTCTAAATTTGCTGTAAAATGGATGTCTTCCCAGCAGAGAATCATCAGGGACTGGACAGGAGGCCAGGTGAGGAGTCATGTCCGAGTGGACCTGCGGGGGGCTCAGGTCACAGGCTTCATGGCAGATTGTGGAGATGTGTGCCTTGCATTTTGTTCCTTTCACTGGAAAGTCACAGAAAGCTGCACATGTAATGAGTGAGAGGGACCTTTCATGGAGCAGCTGTATCCTGTAGTTTTCTCTCTCCGTGGTGTAGCCAGCAGGCACTGAGGGTTTTTTTTTGTCTGTGTGTGTGTTGTGTTGTGTGTGTGTGTGTGTGTGTGTGTGTGTGTGTGTGTGCGCGCGGACTGAAGGCTGATGTTAGGTACCCTCCTCAGTTACTTTCCCTCTTACGTTATTAGATAGTTTCTCACTGAACTTGGAGCTTGCTGATTTGCTTAGATTACATGGCCAAAAGGCTTCAGCATTGCCTGTTTCTGTTTTCTCATTGCTGAGATTATAGGAATATGCCATCATGTCTGGCTATTATGCAGGTCCTGGGGATCTGAACTCAGGCAAGGACTTTACTATTTTTCTCCCCCTTACAAAAGCTTTAAATAACAGCAGCAGGAGAGACTAGGGGTTGAGAGTACCAGCACGAGAAGTGCAGTACTTGACAGCATGATTACGGGCCCATCAGACATGACACTTCCTTTGCCAAATCCCTGAGCCCATGCTGTGTCCGGTGTGAGTCTTCCAGTATCTGCCTATGGGGAAACCTGGATCTGGAGGCTGTAGATAGTCACAATAGAAACCAAAGTATTTCATTGGTTTATTTCTTTTTCAGCGCTGAGAATCAAATCCAGGCCTTGGGCAAGCTAGCCAAGTGCACCATCACTGGGCCATACCCCCAGCCCTCAGCTTTCTGACGTTGGGTTTTGCTCTGCAGTCCAGGCTTGCCTTAAAGTTGAGATCCACCTGCTTCTGCCTCCTGAGTTTTGGGGTGACAGATGTGTGCCATCCTGCCAGCATTCCAGCATCTTAATAACCAGTCAGGTATCCCATGAGGATGTTATTGAGGACTCGGTGTCCTTTATGCTGGGGTGTATGCAGGAAGACAGCTCAGAACAGAACCCACTATGGCCGTCTCCAAAAGTCAGTGATGCCCCGAGACTCTGTTTTAGTTTCTTTCCTGTTGCTGTGTTAAAGCACCCTGACAAAAGCAATGCAAGCAATAGAGGGTTTATTGACTCACAATTTCAGGTTATAATCCGCTTCAGGGAAGTCATGAGGCAGGAACGTGAAGCTAGTCACGTGCTGCTCACAGTCAAGAGCAGAGCACAATTAACTGACGCATCTGTGTTAGTTCAGTCCTCTCCCCTCTCCCCTCCCCCTCTCTCTCCCGCTCTTTCTCTCTTTGATTTTTCAAGACAGGGTTTCTCTCTGTAGCCTTGGTTGTCCTGGAACTTACTCTGTAGACCAGGCTGGCCTCGAGCTCACAGTGATCCTCCTGCCTCTGTCTCCTGAGTGCTGGGATTAAAGGGGCGCCACCACCACCCACCTGCCCTCTCCACTCTTACGCAGTTGAGAGTCTCCTTCCTAGGGAACGGTGCCAATCACAGTGGATGCGTCTTTCCACCTTAAATGCATGCAATACTGACACACTCACAGGTCAACCTGATTTTGACAGTCCGTCATAGAGACTCCATCCCCAGCTGGTTCTAGATTGTATCAAGTCGACAATTAAAACCAACTATTGAATATGGAAAGGTGAGGCTCAACACATTTTGAAAATATCCTTTCCAAAAATATGGAAACAGAAATGTGCTTCTTCTAGCCTTTTGCCTGCTATACCTGGTGCTTCAGCCTTTCTCCTGTGAGCCCGTTTTCTACCTGTCTGGGGACCATGCTCCTCACCTCAACTCTTCATTTCCCAGGGCAGGGGCATCTCCAGAAGTTCCTGTTTCCATTTTGGTTGGACCAAAGGGCTCTGTTTCAGTCTCTGGTCTGAGGGTTCAATGTGGTCATCTGCACAAGCATAAAATTGTGTAACTCTCAAGAATACTTCACAGACTTTAACGTCAGTTTGGAATGTATCCTAGTGGACTTGTGGGCTTGCTTTGTTCATAGATGTCTTCTTTACCTCCATGGAATCAGGACATTCACATCTCAGTGATGATGTGGAAGATTTCTAATGCCTGTGGTTTCCAGGGGGAAAGAGGCCCATTTCCAGCTTCATCTGAGGGCAGAAGACTGAAATACATAGGCATTTATGACTGAGAGTTGTTTCAGGATGAAGTCCTGTGCTTAGCTCTGAACTCCCAGGTGCACGTGGCCATGCCTGTAATCTCAGCTCTTGGGAGATGGAGGCAAGAGATCAGGAATTCAAGATTGCTCTTGGTCACATAGCAAATTTGAAGCCAGCCTAAGGTACAAACAAGAAAGCAACAAAATCAAATAAAAACAACAAAAAAAAACTAACAAACCAAACATAACTAATAAGATGTAACTTCCAGAACCTCAGAGTGTGAACGCATTTGGGAGTCTTAGGTAATTATGGTAAAACCAGGTCATATGCAGGGGTCCATAAGTATGTTTCTGGGCCTGTGGTGAGGTGGTGGTAGGGCTGAGGTTGGGAAACATCTTCAGCGGTGGGCAGGACACTGAAAAAATGGGAAATACCACCACTTAGCTGGATTTCTCTTCCCCTGCCTTTTATTCTACCTGGGCCCTAGTCTATGGTATGGCACCCCCTTCTTCAATTAACTCTCCTGAAATGCCCTCATGAACACTGTTGTACTTACTTTTCTATTGCTGTGACAAAACACCATAACCAAGGAAACTTATAAAAGCTTTGATTTGGGGCTCTCGGTTACAAAGCGTTAGAGTCCATGACCATCAAGGTGGGGAGCATGGCAGCAGGTGGGTACATGGTGCTGAAGCAGTAGCTGAGAGCTCACATCTTGATCCAGGATCATATCCAGGATGCCTGCGAACTCTGAAGGTGCCCTAGTCCTTTGGTATCTGTGGAGGGTCTGGGACACCCTAGCTCCTTATACATTGTGTAGCATGTACCTGTGAGCTATGCACAGCCTCCCATGTACTTCAGCTCATCTGTAGATGACTTACATACAATCCCCAAGCAACAAAAATGGTACCTACAAATGCTTAGGGGATAATGATAAGAAAGTCTTTATGTGTTTAGTACAGATGTGTATTTCCCTGAATATTTTTGACCTGCAATTGGTTAAATCTGTGTATACAAAACCCATGGATAGGGAGAGCCGACTGAGGTTAAAGAGGCCCCCCTCCAAGATGTGGAAGATGAGGTTTAGAGAAGACCAGGGATTCACTGAAGTGCATCCTTCCTGAGTCCCAGCTTTGGGTCTCCTGTTTCATCAGATGTTGATTACTGCTGCTGCTGCAGACATCGGCAAGGATATTCATTATCTATGAGGGGGCATAGTCATGGCACCTCTCACTGAAAGCGCATCATGCAACTGCACTGCATTCAGAGAAAGTGTAAACTCATGGCCGCATGCATATTCCAATGTCTGACTCTTGAAGACCTTTCCAGCTTCAACTCAGTGGTGTTCCTGCTTTGAAATGTGTGCTAGCCTTATTCTTCCCAAGGACAACTCTGGACAGTTCTACTCTTCTATTCTAGAAAGAGTCCCATCCAAAAGACGCTCAGATTATAGACCTCTCAGGTATTTATAATGCATGGTGGCCTGTTTAAGGTACAGATGAATCTTACACAGCACAGTGTGTTAAAATAATGTTTCCCAAGTCTGTTTGATAAAACAACAGACTCTTTGCTCATTTGCTTGTGTGTGCACACACATGCATGGGCCACAGGTTAACATGAGGTGTTGTCCTTAGTTGCTTCTCACCTTATATTTTCTGAGACAGTGTCTCTCACTGAACCTGGAGCTCACCGGTTAGTCTGGGCTGCAGGCATCACCAATCTCTGTCTCCCCAGAGCTGGGATTACTGGTAGGCACAGCCATCTGGCCTCTAGTGTGGGTACAGATCCTCATGTTCAGATGGCAAGCACTTTATGTCACAATTGATGAGTGTACATTCATGTGACATGTCACCCAAAGCCATAGTTTTGAAGGTTCCTTCTTGGTGTTGTGCCTTCCATAGATTTGAACAAATTTACAATGCCATGTTCACTGTTATAGCACCAGAGAGAATGTTTGCATCACCATAAACATCCTCTCTGTGCTGCCCGTGGTGCCTCCCTCTCTCCCTGACCTCAGTGGACATTGAGGTCTGCACTGTCTCCATCTTTTTCCTTTCCCATAGCAGCATACAGTTGGAATCACAGAGGACATAGCCTTTTCAGATTGGTTTCTCATACTTACTGATACACATGCAAGATCCCTTCATGTCTTTGCATGGTTGGATAGCTAATTTGTTTTTAATGCTGGGTAATATTCCGGAGTCTGGATGTACCATCTTTTAAAGTATGACAGGTTCAGGACCGTTTTCCTGTCAAGAAAGTAAAATGGATTTGACTGGAGGAGGAACGAGCTAATCTGGTAAAGCCGTTTATGAATTGAACATCAAACCAAGCAAGAGGCTGGAGCTAGAGGACGACCAGAGAAGCTCCAGCAGAATGAAGCCAGCAAGAGTCTGGAAAGGAGAGAGCTTGATGGACATAGAGATTTAAAAAGATTCCTTCTTGTGCATGTGAGTGTGGGCACACATACACCATGGAGCACATGTAGAGGTCAGAGGACAGCCTGGACATTTGCTCTCCCTTTCCACTGTTTGAAGCAAGGTCTCTATTTTGTTTTTCATTGTGTTCATGAGGCTAACTGGCCCAGGATCTGCTGAGGAGTCTCTTGTCTTCACCTCTTATCTCCCTACAGGACTGCAAGGCTTGTAGATTTGAATGCTACTGTGTCTGGCTTTAGATAGATTCTAGGGATTCGAACTCACGTTCTCATGCTTGCACAGCAAACACTACCCACTTATCTATCTCTTCAGCATTTTATAGGGTCTATAATAGTGGAGATAGGCAGAAAGATTGACACATGACATCCATGGAGTTGAATGATAATTATATCCATGTTAAATGTTAACTTTGGCAAAAACAAACAATTTCCCTGGGCTTATCCAGCCGAGAGAACAGCCTGAATAAAGACATGTGGGTGGCCAAGTACAGGGTGCGTATGGGGAGCCATATGTAGATGGTTGTGGTTAGAACATGGGGTGTTTTCGTTTTAACCCTAACTCTTCTTGATGTGGATGCTAATTTGGGGTGTATAGAAATGGTGTGAGCCACATTCTTGGCTTTGCCAGGTGTCCAATTCTGGCAACATGTCTCAATTTTCTCTTCCTTAGATCAACACCGCACTGGCTGCCTTGGTAGTCTCTGGTGGGGTGATAGGTGTCTGTGATGGGTTACCTCCAGCACACTGTGACTTCTCAGGATGGAGGACAGAGTCAGTGTCTCTCTGGGGTGGTGTGTGCTTGGCAGGAAGAGCTGGATGTAGAGCTCAGCATTTATAGTTCAGCTGTTTGGATGAACCCTTTACGACATCTGCCTTTGAGTCAATTCCCCAGGGCATCTCAGAATTCTGTTGGAATATGTCTCAGAACATTTGCTGTCCACATACCATTGTTTCTTACTGCTCCCTGTTTCAGTATCTTGGTGCTGTGTCCTGTTATTCCGGTCCAGAAGGTCTCTGTCTACCCAATGAGCAATATCTGTCTTTCCTTGCTTTTAAGTCCACATTACTAAGGATAAAGTTGAGAAGGGAAGAAGAGTTTGAGTTCATAAAATTAAGAAGCTCTGAAGGGGCAAGATGAGGCAACCACTCAATCTAGATGTGCTTAGCTTACTTAGAAATCCAGTTAGGAATTTGGTGGGGTGAACGATGCTTAAAATTAAAAATCCCTTTAAATACAACTTGCATCTTGTGTCTGAGCCCTTGATGGAAGGAAGGTATTTAATAGATCTTCCAAGATGACAACCATTCCCTAGGAGACTGGCCAAAGCACCCCAAAGCATTTATTGAAGTGGCCCTTGTTTTTCAGCAAAAGAAACAAATACATACTTACTTCATCCTTCATTGTCCAGGTTTCAGCTTAACTTTGATCTCCTCTGGGAAGCAACCCCGACTTCCCCAGGGTAGATTTCATTCAGTAAATAATGTTCAACAGATGTGTGAGTATCTACCATGAACCTTTGATGCCTTAACTCAGAGACCTTGGTGGAGCTTCTAAGTTAAAGGATTTGAATATCTTTGAAAGCTGAAATTACTGAGCAAGATCAAGATGGCTCAAGACACCAGGTATAGCAATAAAGAAGGTCTCTATTACCAGGAAGCTTATTTTCCAAGTGGGAATGTAGAAAATATGGGGAATAACAATATAAGATAATTTCAGGCAGTGATGTGTCCCAAGCAAGGAACTGAAGCCAAGAAAGGCGAGAGGCCAACATCGGACATGGGAGGGGTGAGCTTCTTGATAGAATGGCCAGTAAAGTAGATGATGGAAGAACCCAGTGGAGTGTGGGCAGGGCCATGGTCATGATGATAAGTGTTGAAGCCTGCGTGGGTAGAGGAAGGTGGCTGGTCATGTTTCGGGAGCAGTAGGAAGAACAGGATATCTATAGGAAACCAAGCAGGGAGAGAGAGAGGAGATAGGACCTGGAAGGTGCAGTAGAGGGCAGCTCCCACAAGATTTGTGGCCAAGGAAGACATTTGGATCTTATTCTAAGTGTGATAGGAAGGCATTCCAGGGCATCGTTCACCCCACCAAATTCCTAACTGGATTTCTAAGTAAGCTAAGCACATCTAGATTGAGTGGTTGCCTCATCTTGCCCCTTCAGAGCTTCTTTGAGCAGAGGATAGGCAAAACTTTACTTACAGTTTAAAAAATGCCATTGTTGATGCTGCATTTATAGAAGGGAATGGGGAAGAGATGAGGGGACACTAAGGAGATGATTCGGAAGTTATAATGGTAATTAATCTAGGTAGAGACAGGATTGGCCAGCTGGATGTCCTAGAGGTTCTCATGGAGGTAGTGAGGACAATCACATTTGGGATGTTCTTGGAATGTAGAATGTTCTGGACTTCCTGATGGGATATAAGGAATGGAAGAAGGAAAAGTTAGGAGGGAAAGGGAAAGAATGGCTCCTGGGGTTTTAATTTAACTCACTTTTACATTCAGGGATAAATTTGTAGGCTGGTGTGTGGGTGGTCACGTGGTCATAACTGGGAAGGTGAGAGCTCCAGCTGGAAGTGGGCCAAGCTGTAACCCTCAAGGCTGACCTCTAGTACTTCTGCCAGCTCATCCCTACACCCCAAAGGTTCTACAGCTTTCCAAATCAGTGCGGCTGCCCTGGGCCCAAGCGCTCAAGCACTCAGCTGCGGCTGGTGTTTCACACTGAAAACAAACGGTGAGATTTGTTGTCCCCTCTTGGTGGCACCGAGGGTCTAACCAGGGCTTTCCACATGCCAGGCAGGTCTCCACCACTCTGTTTTTAAGCTGTCTGGATATTGAACTTCAGAGTGGCTTTCTTCCTGTTGCTACACATTCTGTTCCTCCTGAGGCCACGTCTCTCTTTGTACCTTGCACAGGGTCAGTGATTTAAAACCTGCCCCCTTCATTAGCAGGGTCTTGACACACTCACATTGGGTCATGCCACTCCTTGCTGTGGACCACTGTTTCGTGCTTTCCAGGATGCTTGGCAGTATCCCTGTCTTTTTTCAGGGATTGTAACAACTAAAAACATCCCCAGAACTGTCTACTATTTTCTGGGCTCCATTGTTCCTAGCAGGGAATCACCCAGAAGCAGTGTGACCTCTCACAGACAAGGCTGAAATCTGTTCTCTCTGCCTCTCTGGTGGTTAACATCGTGCAAGGTGCACTTTTAGGGGCTTGGGAGCCATTGTGTTGAGTGACTGGATCACTGGTGGGCATAAAACTCATTTTTGGTAATCTGCTGTCAAAATTGCCTCATCCCTGGGTAATCCAGTGGGGAAGAGCAGAGGAGTTCAGTGGGTTTGATCTTTGCTGGGATGCAGGAATTTGTCACTGCACTTGGGAAGTTCCTGTAGTTGTTAACAGGGTTTGGCCATGCTTGGCTGCCATTTCTTATGTAGTTTCTGGACCACGGGGGCAGGGTATGTGTCTCTCATATCCCCACCTCCTTCATGCATTGGAGAATATTGCTGTTGCCTAATGACCCCAAGAGCTAGGAAGCCATGCAGCTTTCTCAAGCACTGTCCTTAAGTAGAAGTTCTACTTCTCAGACTAGAGCTGCCCAGAGAGTCCCTGGAGCCAGCTCAGCACCCGCCCTTCACCTCTAGTTGGAGACTCAGAGTTGAGGGGTCTTTTCCAGTTGGAGCAAGAATAGTGTTAATAACTCTTTCCATGAAGCAGTTGTACCAATTCACACTCCGTGGGTAGTCTTTATCCCACACTGGTTAGAGGGTACCAGTGTGTGTCAGCTCTCAGTGGGAGCTGACATGGTGAGAAAGAGATGACGCACTAGCTTCTCTCTGTACCACACCACACGGGACAGCCTCCCACTGGGGATTCTATGAAATCCTTGGTATGAATGAGTAAGTCCTCCCTGTACCCATCATGTTGCTAACCTCTTTCAACTATGTCTCTACTCAGCACCAGGCATGTCCTGTAGCTGCCTGCCAAGGAAGAGGGAATTAATAAGGAGCCTCTGGGTCCCCAGCACTGAACAATGTTCTCCCTTTTAGTTTTTATTACATCATCTTCATGATTCTTGTCACCTCATGCCAGTGCTTGCAGACCAAAGCCCATGACCTGATTTAGTACATAAAGCTTTACTGGGACAGAACTGCACACATTTGTAAATGTAATTGATGTTTTTTTTTTAGACAATAGTTGAATTAAGCCATTGCCACAAAGACTGTATGGCTTGCAGAGCTGAAGATACTTTTTATTTATCCTTTAAGGAAAAGTATACTGACCCTTAACTCACACTATTATTTAATCAATTTCTCTCTAAATTGAATTCATTTAAAAATTATTATTATGGAAATTATCAAACATATAAGAAGGGAGAATACATAAAGCTTCCATTATGCAGCTTCATCTCATGTCAGATCTTCTGTTTTATATTTCATATTATTTTATTTTAAGCCTTTTGGGACTGATTCTTACTATGTAACTCAAACTGACTTGGAATTCATGATCTTTCCACCCCAGGCTCCTGAGTGCTGGAAAAGCAGGCATGCATTACCATGCCCAGCAATGTTTGTTTTAAACAGCATTGTTGATGCATAATTAATATGCAAAGCTACACATATTTAACACATACAGTTTGGCGAGTTTGGACATAGGCACTCACCTGTGACACCATCGCCACAACTGAGGCATTTCCCTTTATCTCTGAGCGTTTCCTTCTGCCTCTTTGTGCTGATTCTGTAGGAACACCTATCATGAACTTTCAGAGTTCTAACAGCACAATACCGTGTTGTCAGGTACACTCACTGAGTTGTCCAGCACTTCTTCAGAACTTCCTCATCTTACATGGCTAAACTTCACGTCATCAGCAACTTCTTGTTGCAGAGAGGCAGCCGCTGGAGCCCGTCATTCTAGTCCCTGATGCTGCAGGCTCGAGTACCTTAGGTATCTGGTATAAATGAAATCATGTCGTGTTTGTCTTCTGTGCATTGTGTATTTTACTTAGCAGAAAGTCTTCCAGAGTCACACATGTTGCAGCAAATTGCAGAATTATGTTGGCAGAGCCTGTCTAGTTTGGGAAAAGCTCGAGTTCAGTCCTTGGCACCACGTAAAACTGAGCATGATGACACACACCTGTAACCTCAGCACTTGGGAGGTGGAGGCAGGAAGACAGGAAGTTCAAGGTCATCCTCAGCTACATGGCGAGTTTGAAGCCAGCCTGGAGTACATGAGATGCTCCTCTTTTTAAAAGTCTGTATAATAGTGGAGAATTCAGCTCAGTGGCTGAACACTTATTTAACATACACTGATGGTCCTGGGTTCAACTCAGTGCTACAAAATAAGTAAAATAAATAAATAAACACCAAAAGAAAAAAATCCCTGTATATTTCACATCAGAATATACTATATTTTCTTTATCCATTCATCTCTTGGTGTACATATAGTTCACCCCCAACCAGTTTGGCTATTATGAATTATACTAATATGAAGCTTTTGCATAGCAAAGTAAACAATGGATAGGATAAAAGGCATTTGATATAAGGGGTAAAAATAATTACAAATCATATATCTGATAAGGGGCTATTATTCAAAATAATTTAGGAAAACACTAGGACTCAATAGTGAAAGACAAATAACTCAATTAAAAAATGGTCAAAACCTGTTACATAGAGTATTCTCCAAGCAAACAAGCAGTCAACAGTATTGCAAGGTTTTGCAGTGGGTGATTGTGAGGGTTACCCCATACCCGTTAGGATGGTCCTTATCAAAAAGACAAAAATGGCTACAGAGATGGCTCAGCAGTTAAGACTATCAGTCTGGCTTTGATTCCCAGCACTCACATGGTGGCTCACAACCATCTGTAACTGCAGTTTCAAGAAATCTGACTCCCTCTTTTGGTCTCTGTGGGAACTGCATGCACATAGTGCATAGACATACATGTAGACAAAACACATAAAATACAAATAAATAAATCATAAAAACCCCCAAATAACACATGTGGCAAGGATGTTAAGGAGCTGGGGTTTTTGTGTGTCAGTGGGAGTATGAATGGTGCAGCTTCTATGGAGTAGACAGTGTGGAGTGTCCTCTGGAAACAGAAGGACCATCTGAGTAAACAATTCCACTTCTGGGTCCATGTCCAAAAGAACTGGAATCAGGATCTTGAAGAGATAGCTGCATCTCTATGTTCATTCGTCATTCATAACAGCCCAAATACCAACAGTCTTGTTTTCTTTATATTCTCTCTTATTGGTTTGTTCATGAAGGCAATTGTGGCATGGACAACATGGGAGGTAACCAGTTGCTTTCTGATTGGGTTTAAGGCCTACTTGACAGAGAAAACTCATACCTACTACTATAAATCTTTCTAAGAACCCATGGTTCAAGGCTCATGGGCACCAGAGGTGAACTTGCTACTATTACTTTGGTAAGTGGTAATTATGTCCATAGTTTCAAACTGTCTTCCAAATACATATTTCTATACCCAGAGATTAGTGTAGCTCTCAGTCTGCATCAGAACTTTTTTTTGTGCCATTGATAGACACTCAACTAGCCAAAATGCAGAGAATAATTGTCTATGGGATGCTCAGCAATAAATAGGACATCTGTGTCACCCCTCCTTGCTCAAGACTCAGGGAATGTCGCAAAAGAGGAGCAAGAAGGATTGTAAGAGCTGGAGGTCAGAGAGGACTAGGGTGAAGCAGGATCTTCTGGACACGCCAGAACCCCTGCATCCATGAACTCACAGGAGCTCTGGCTGTCTGCACAGGAGCAAGCCAGCCAACAGAAAAAAAAATCTCTCTTAAACCAGGTGTGGTGGTACACATTTAATTCCATTACCCAGGAGGCAGAGGCAGGCCGATCTCTGTGAATTTGAGGCCATTTTGGTCTACATAGTGAGTTCCAGGACAGCTGGGGCTGCATAGTGAGACCCTGTGTCAAAAACAAAATGGCAACAACAAAAAAAAAATTCTCTCTTGCTAATACTTTCCCTGCTCCTAATTATTTTAATGTAAATGCCAGAAATTACATGCTTTATTGTAAAACACCAGTAGGTATCTGTAAAGATGAGGACTCCATGTACTGACTATAAATAAACACAACTTTATTGCCACACTTAAAATAAATAATTTATTAATAGAATCAGCTATCCCCCAACACATCATGATTTGCTCCAAGCAATAATGATTTGGATATGATATTTATATGTATTTTCTCCTATGCAATAGAATAACTGTTGATTAATTAAAAGTTTAAAAGGAAATTGTGTTCATATACCCTTTAAACTTATCTCTCACACCGCTGATAGGTCCCAGTTGGAACACCAGGTTAAGGAGCTTACACACTTCTGCTTTTCTTGGCATGGTGAGTATTATGGTATTTGTGCTTCGAAGGACAACAGAGTTAGTCAATGCCTGGAGCAAACAGCAGGGACACAGCCCAAGCATGTCATCTGAACCAACCACAGCTATATAGTCACCTCCATCAGCTCAATGGGATTTACAATACGATTGAGACCGGCAGATATAATTGGGTAAACAGAAAATAGAATTAAGGTAATCTATCCTAAGTGTACCAAATTCCTGTAATGAGTCGCTTTCAGCAGTTGTGGAAACATATAATTACCAAACAAATTACATGTTATTTTTATCTAAGAAGCTAATTAAGTGTTCTGTGTAAATTATTATGTGGTGGCACAAGGATCCTAGTTGTATTAAGTACCTAATTGGAAAAGGGCCGAGACCTGAGGATTCTTCATGGGAATGGGATCGGGGATCAGAGCAAGTGGGTCTGGTAGTGGAGCAGAGGCTGTAAGAGGCCGGTGGGAGTGGAGAGGGTCTGGGCATCTCTGGCTGGTTGTGCTTGAGCCTGGTGGGCTGAGATTAAGTCAAAGTTCAAGTCGGTCCCTTTTATTAACCTTGAGTGGGAAATCTGTTCCATCTAACTTGACTCTAAGTTCTATCTTCTCCACAGCGGTTACATAACTTCCTGCCTTGGCTTTATTTCTTGTGACTCAGTAAATCTCCCAGCATCTCTTTGTGGATTGGTGTCCTTTTACACCCTGGAATGTAGGGAAGTGGGCATTTGGGGACAGATACAGCTTCCTTCCCATAACTCCAGACAGATAGCCTAAATGAATTTTTTGATGAAGATTTTAAGGGGAACTAGCCCCAACAAAACATCCCTGTTAGATACCCAGCATGAACACCTGGCTTCCTGCAGGGCAGAGCAAACTGAACAAGGCACAGTGTATAGATCAGAAGATGACACCAAAAGCAGATACTACTAAAACCCTAGGATCAGTACGATATTATGTCCATGAAATAAGAACAGAATACTTTTATCATTCAAAAACCAAAAAAGGAGCTCTTATAAATTAAAAATATGAACTCACACATGAGATGTAGTGGATTTAGAATGTAAAGTTAAGAGAATATCTCAGAGTAGTTGAAACTTGAGAGAACAGACATAAGGAATTAGGTTAGCTAGGCATGGTGGTGCACCTTTAATCCAGCATTTGAGAGGAAAAAACAGATCTCTGTGAGATCAGCCTGCTTTACACAGCGAGTTCTAGGCCACCCAGGGCTACTTAGTGAGACCACATCTCAAAAAATGAATATGTTAAAATGTTACATGTTAAGAATGATGGAAACAATAAGATGTCATGAGTAGTTTGATGGAGCAATCGAAGGGCAGACATGTCAACAGACAACAGGGAATCTGAAAAACTCCTGAGTTCTTGAGAACAGGGCCTCACGCTTGTGGAACCAACACTTTACCAACTGAGCCGTCTTCAGCTCCTACAAGCCTAGTTTCTTAACATTTTTTTGATAAATTCTTTGAGAACTTTACACAATATCGTATTCATATAATATTCAGCCCCTCTAACTTTTCCAATATTCCCTCAACTTCATGTCCTTTTTAATAATGTATTGAGTCCAGTTTGTTCTTTTCACATAGTCCTGGGTGTGTGGCCATCCGCTGGAGCATGGTTGACCTATCTCGGGTCATACCCTTAACAAAAACGGATTCTCCATCTTCCAGTAGCCATCATCTATAGCTCCCCAGTCAGGGGTGGGGACTTGTCAACCCTTCCTCCTCCATGCTAGAATGTCACCTGGATGATCTTGTCCCAGAGGACACCATTCTTCTCTGTTCCTCCCTGACCTCTGGTTCTTCCAGTCTTTCTGTCCCCTCCTCCACAGTGCCCCCTGAGTCTCGGGGAGTTGGTACAGATGTTCCAGTTGTGGTTAAGAAAGCAGGCGGTGTGTATCCTTTGTACTTTGATCATTTGTGAGGTTCTCTGCCACCCACCACCCACTGCACAAAGAATCTTTTCCGATGAGGTCTGAGGCTGCACTAATCTGTGGGTATAGAGATAGGAATTTAGAGGGCAGTTTGACACTCTGTCTATTTAATAGAATAGTTGTGAGTTAACCCCTGGGGCCTGTGAGTTCCCTAACCATGGGTTCTTGACAGATTTGCAGAGACATTTGTAGATGTAACCAACCGTCTTATAAATAAGAAACACAGAACCAATGCAAAGAAGAAAGCCAAGAGGTCAGAGCTAAGAGCTAAAACCTTACCCTTCCTCCTGCAGTGGTCCTACCTCTCCGAAGGAGCCGGTACTTCCTGTGTTAAAGTCTTTATATAGTCTCTGTTCTGCCTTCTCATTGGTTGTAAACCCAACCACAGGACTGCCTCATTACAGCCTGTCTGTATAGACCTCCAGGTGTTCTATGGTTGGTATTGAGATTAAAGGCATGTGTATCCAATGCTGGCTGTATCCCTGAACACACAGAGACTTACCTAGCTCTGTCTACCAAGTGCTGTGATCACAAGCGTACACCTCCACTGCCCTGCTTTCCTATGGCTTGCTAATAGCTCTGACCCCCAGGCAACTTTATTTATACAAATAACATTTTGGTACAAAAGAAAATATCACCATAGACATTTGTTTCCTCGTGTGGAATAGGACTGAAATCCAATATGAAAGTGGCTGGTTACCTCCACAACATTTGTGCTACTATCGAACCATGGGAATATCTTGCTATGCAGGTAATTATTGTAGTTCACAAGTTCACATCTGGGTAAGTCTGTTAGTGACTCCGCTCCCTCCCGGCAGCCTACGCAGCACCCTCTAGTCCTGTGGAAGCTAGCCAGCATGGAGAAAGCTTCCTGTTCAGTACTAAACCTGGTTTATTATGGAAAGGAAGAAATCCACAACAAAATATTTCTGCTGAGTGTTAGAGGAGAGGTAAACTTTTCTCCTAAGTGGGGGGTGGTTGTAGAATTGCTATATTTCCTGTAGGTTATACTGTGGCAGAAAGAGTGCTGAATTGGAGTTATAAGACCAGATTTATGGTCCCTGTCCTGCTGTTGGAGAACTATCTGACCTTCCACAAAGCATTGCTCCTTCCTAGCACTGCTATCTCATCTGTAAAATATGGAAAAAAGGCCCTTGGCATACTTAACTCCTAGAGGTGCTTTGAAGGTGACATGCCATGTTGTAAATGAGCACCATCAATACAGCCAGAGTCTGACTATAAAAAGGCATGATGACAGTCAGTGCTAACCACTGGGGCTGCACGAAGACAGACAAGCACGTGACCTCACTGGTGGTCTGGAGTTGTCGACTACGTTGGCTGACCCAGGCGTAGCTGGGAGTTGTTCTGTCTTGTCTTTCAGCTTGGTTCTCCAGTAGACTGGCATCGTTTTCACGGGGTTGTCTCCTCCTTGCCACCTCCAGGATGACCATGGTCCACCACAAATGCCATGTCTTCATTTTTATCAGTTTGGTGACTTTGAAGCAGAGTGTAGAGTCTCCTTTCAGTAGCACTGTCAAAACTCCAGGGCAGGGCCAGCGCCATGGCTCAGCAGGTGAAGTGCTAGCCATGCAAAACTGATGAGCTGAGCTTGATCTGCAGAACCTACACTGAAGGAGAGACCGGACTCCTGAAAAGTTGTTCTCTGGTCTCCACATACATGCTGTTCCACACATGTGCCTTCACACTCAAATGTCTTACGTAGATGTACACACACAGATTAAATGAACAAATGTAAATACAAAATGGTGGCGGCTGAGATGACTTAGTAGGTGATGGTGCTTGCAGGCAAGTCTGACAACCCAATTAGATTCTCAAAACTCATGGCGAGAACTGAAGAAAAGTCCTCTGACACCCACACATGCTCCATGCACACACATGCACATGCCCACGTGTGCACACATACACACATGCTCTCTCTCACACACATGAATTATAATGATCATGAATAAAAATTAAAAAAAGTTCCTGGCACAAATTCTTATTGGCTGCTTCTGGTCATGATGGCCAAGGGATGGAACCAACTGGCCAAGATGGCCACATGTGTTTTTTCAGAGGTACAGGTGCTTAAATTGTCTCTGAAACTACAGAGAACAAAAGGTGAATACCATTGGCTTGCTGAACATTCCAGAAGAAAGAGCATGTTTTGTATTGGAGGTGACACTTGCCATTGTCTACCTACTGATCTATGACAGAAATGTTCACTGGGCTGGGGGTCAGGGAGGACTCACGTTCTAGTCTTGGCAGAGATACCCACTAATTCCATGAGTTGGGTATATCTTTTCTGGAACTTGATCCCCACATCTGTGAAGTAGATTTGGGCTTGAGTTATTCAGGAGTCCCTCACCTTTCCTTCCTCAGACACTTAAAAAGTTATCTTCTTGCCTTTTCTCTCTATCCTATGCTATGTTGTGTGTCTGTCAGCAAAACAAGACACATTAATTAAGTAAAAATCTACTGTATCATAAAACATTAATCAACATGTAATTGTTGTTTAGAAATGTCAGACCATCAGGTGAAAGTAACTGATGCAGCATTGAATTACATCTATTCTGTCCCAAAGCCAAGAAACTTAATGCTGATAGAGTATTATGTGGGCTAGTTAGGACAATCTGTTACGATGTTATTTCTGTTAGGTGTTACAATATATTCAACAGAGCCTGGGGTCTCTATTTCTCTCTATTGGATCCCAGGAGTCACAAATGATCATCTATAAATATATTTATTTTGCTTAAGTAGATACATGTATCTGTCTTGCACCTCAGGCTCAGGGATCATGGTGGAAGACAGGTGGGAAGATTGGAAGAGCCAAACAAACAGGGAGTTTGCAATAAGTCTGTGTTCCCTACAAATGTCAGAGAGTTTACACCATAAAGTCTTATCAATATGGCCGCCTAAACAAGGATGACACCAACAGATGTGCTAACATGGAAGGGGAAATCTCATGGGGCTTCAACCTTAGACAAAGAACTATAGGCAACTAAGGAATGTTGAAAGCAGGAGAAATCGTCTTCCTGAGGGAAGAGTCCACAAATTAGTTATCCAGTACCAAATGGTCAAGCTCTGAAATCATATACATACAAATAACGTTATGTGAACCAAGTAGGTTGTATTTATATATTTAGGAACATATATATGTATGCATATATATATATATATATATATATATATGTGTGTGTGAGTGTGTGTGTGTGTGTGTGTGTGTGTGTGTGTGTGTGTAAATTAAAGAAACAGAGGCCATGGATTTGAGAATGAGCAAAGGTATGTGGGTATATATATGTGTGAAGGGTTGGAGGGAGGAAAGGAAAGAGGGAAAATGATGCAATTATATTTTAATTTCAAAAACTAAAACAATTAAAAAAAATAAAAATGAGTAAACAAAACAAAACAAAACAGCAAAAAGTCCGGGAGATGGCTCCGTTGGTAAAGTGCCTGATGTGTGAGCATCAGGACCTGAGTGCATGTCTTAACACCTAAATAGAAAGCTGAGTATGGCAGCATGTACTCGTAACCCCAACATTGAGGATGCTTAGAAAAGAGGGTCCCAGTAGCTCACTGATCAGCCAGTCTAGTCAATAGATGAGCCCCAGGCTCAGTGGGAGACCCAGTCTCAAAACCTGGTGTGGAAAGTTGCTGTGGGATGTCTTTCTGTGTGCTGTGAATATGTGTCACCCCACTGGCTGATAAATAAAGCTGCATTGGCCTATGGCAGGGCAGGATGGAGCCAGGCAGGAAAATCCAAGAGAGACAGTGAGAGGAGAAAGGAGAGTAAGGGGAGACGCCGAACCGCTGTCCATGGAGCAACACGTAATGGGATGCAGGTAAAGCCACAGAACACACGGCGATACGTAGATTAATAGTTATGGGGTGAGTTAAGTTGTAAGAGCTAGCTAGCAAGAAGCCATAGGCCATAGAATTTGCAACTAACATTCAGCCTCTGAGTGATTATTTTATAAGGGGCTGTGGGACCGCGGGGCCGGGTAGGACCAGAGAAACTTCTGTCTTCAGAAAGTGATTGAGGAAGGTACCCTCTGGCCCCCACACTCACGTGTGTGATTAGGGCACATCACTGGAAACATTTGAATCTGGGATTTCTGTTGAAATATCAGAGATACATACAGCTCTGATTTCCTTGTGGCACCATTGTTGGGTAGAAAAATGGCTGTCTCCTTCAACTTAGACTGATCCAACCTTGCTGATTTCATTTGAACAAGGTTTCTCACTCTGCCTCACTTGCCCAAGCCTTGCTACAACAGCCACTTTCCTATGCTTCCCCAGACATGAGGGAGGGCATAGTGGAGACAGGATGCCCACCTCTCACCTCCCATCACCGAGATGGAACAAGACAGTGTTCTATTCCCAGCCTGAGATCTGGCTCCTGAGGGAAGATAGGCTCACGCTCCAGTTTCAGCATCGAGGTCTTGAAAGAAGAAAGCCTCTGTAGGCTTCAGATCTGAAAACTGGCGTGTCTCATGGTCTTGGTTTTGTCTTGACTGATCTCTGCTGTCTCTACCAGGTGTTCTGAGTGTTTTATGCATGGCTGGGTTTAGGCAATTGGGCCAGACCTTCCTTGTTATTTTTTAGTTTAGTTAATTGCAAGTTTTGTTTGTCTGTTTTTTGTTTTCTGTTTTTGTTTGTTCTGTTTTCCCAATGGAGAACTTGTGTGTGAAGGATTCTAGAATCCAGGCACTACCAGGGCTTAGCAGTGTTCTTTCAGAATCCATCCATCCATCCATCCATCCATTCATCCATCCATCCATCCATTATTTAGCAAATTTCCCTTAAGCAATTCTGTATTGAAAGCACTCTGATAGCAAGGAGCCAGTGGTCATAATGGTAATGATAACAGTTAACATGTACTAAAATGTATGAAAGGCTGGGGAGACAGCTCAGTAGGAAAACTGCTTGCTGTTCAAGTGTGAGCCTGAGGACCTGAGATAGGATCCCTGGATCCTACATAAAGCCAGGCGTGAAACATGTACATCTGCAATCCCAGGCACTCCTGCAGTGAGATGAGAGATTGAGTTAAGGGGACACATGGAAGCTGACTGGCCATCTAGCCTTGCATACACAGTGGTGAAGAATAAGAGACCCTGACTCAAAGAAGATGGAAGGTAAGGACAGATATCCCCGGTTGTCCTCTGACCCCCCAGTGCACACCATGTCCTGCCTGTCAATACTACATTAAGCCAGAAACTATGCTGTGTACTTTAAATACTTCATTTAATGCTTAAAGTGACTATGAGATGTTCTTATCCCTCCCTTATCCCATTTGATAGATGGGAAAATCCAGGCAGAGAGAACTGAGTCACAGTGCCCCATGTATCATAGCTTGAACTGGTTCCAATCCAAAGCTCTCAATTTCCAAGTCCTCATTGTTGACTAAGACCCTTGAGAGTACAAGTTACACTTGATGAAAAGAACTCTTTGGTGGTTCATCTTGATCGCTGACACAATTGAGAAGCTCCTGGAGATTTGTAAGGCACACCTTGGGTGTATCTGTGAGAATGTTTCTAGAGTTGAATAGATCATAGCTATATCTTGCCGAGGTTTCTTCCTATGTCTTCCTTTTAAACTGCTTCTTGGCTATCATGATATGAACTACCCGACTGTCATGTTCTCCTTAGCATGATGGATTTGTGGGTGCCTCTGAAGCCAAGAGCCAAAAGAAATCCTTTCTAATTGTATCTGTTTTCTTCCTTTCTGAGCTGAGGAACCCAGGCCTAAATCCCCAACTCCCAATCCTTCCTACTTTTAAATTATTTTTTCAGGTGTTTTGGTTATAGGAATGAAAAAAATGAATAGCAGCTATCTACAGACCCTCTAATCCCCCTATTGACTGCCAAAGGTGCTACATCTCCTTTGGTTCTGACAAAACGGGAGTCTGAGAGTAGACCGACATGCTATGTTTACACGGCCAAGGATTGTTAAAACTCATATTGAGACTTTGGCTTCTTGATATCGATTCAGGGATCTTTCCATCCTTGCGGGTACACAAGTTTTCTCAAGAGGCCAACTCCTCAGAGGGAGAGTCCATGCCTGACGTTCAGGAATTCATGGCAAATGCTGTGTGGCTCAGGCTTGGAGGATGTAACCATTGCTCTTTGTTTTTACTGTTGTTCAGCCAGGTTCTTATGTGGCTTAGGCTGTCCTTGAACTGGCAGTGCTGTTGAGGGTGCCCTTGAATTTCTGATCCTCCTGCCTTTACTTCCCGAGTGCAGGATTCCACCATGCAGGTTTAGGCGGTGTTTTCCAGGGCTTGGTTTATTCTAAGCAAGTACTCTACCAGCTAGGTTATATAGACAGCTCCCAAACAGTGGCTCTCTGCTAAACTCATGGTGAGATCAGTTTACAATGAGTTGGGGACATTTAAGATCAAACCACAGCAGGGCCTGGGGACTCTCACCCAGGCTAGACGTTGAGGGAATTTTTATTGAAAAAGAAGAAAAATAACATTTGAGCTGATTAAGGGGGTGATTATTGGCTATGAGGAAAGCTCATGGGAAGAGTTGAATGCCTGAAGGAATTAAAAAATTCAAGAAGAAAGATGTCTGACACAAGGTAGGTAACCCCAAAATTGTAGCCGCTGTCATAATCATCATCTCATGAAGGTTGAATGAACTTAATTAAAGAAAGATACTGTCATTGACAGATAAGTTCACCCCAAATTACGAAGAATAACGAGAAGGGAAAGATCACCAGAATATATGGAGCAAAATATTGCGATGGTTTCTGTTTTTAGGAAGATAGTTTATTAATTTTTAAGCAGTGTGTTTAACCTTGTCTGACATGATGCACAGCAGGTGTACAAGTCCTTACGACTGGCAAGTACCTCCTGCTTCCTAATTTGGTCATTTTGAGTTACCAGGGCTGGTTTTCTTGGAAGAGGAACTGGCTTTATTAGCATCTAGTTGCAAATGAATGTCACCCTTGAAGTTCCTGTTGATATTTGATCTTGCATTTCTAGCTGTGGGCTGGAGAGAAAATTACCCCTGGACTTTGGATGTTTTAGCTTTCATTTGTTGAAGAGGTAGAATTACCTCTGTGTGTGCTGTGGGGTATTATGTTTATATATATATATATATATATATATATATATATATATATATATATATATAAAAAAGACATCCCAATGTGTAAGTTAATGAGTGTTTTGGAACAACCAGGAATCTTCAGAGCAGGCGGAGTTGGATGGAGTGGGAGTGTGAAGGGAGAGTTGTGCAAACCAGATGATGGGAGGACCGGTACATTTGCTTGTGGATCTGTCACTTGACTTAGATGTCTTTATCAGGACCTGGGATGGGCGAGAGGGGATATAGAAAAGCACAGGGAGAGGGGAAATAGATATCTCAGCTTGTAATGTGCTTTCCTTGCAAGACACTGAGTTTCATCCCCCAGACCCATGAAAAAAGACAGGCATAGTGGCATGTGCTTGAAATCCTAAAGCTGGGGAGACTGAGATAGGTGGAACTCTGGGGCTCACTGGCTAGCCAGTCTGTACTGGTTGGTTTTGTGTGTCAACTTGACACAAACTAGAGTCATCAGAGAGAAAGAAGAGACCCAGCTGGAAGGTATTTTCTCAATTAGTGATCAATGGGGGAGGGCCCAGCCCATGGTGGGTGGTGCTATCCCTGGGCTGGTGGTCCTGGGTTCTGTAAGGAAGCAGGCGGAGCAAGCCATGGGAAGCAAGTCAGTAAGCAGCATCCTCCATGGCTTCTGCAGCAGCTCCTGCCTCCAGGATCCTGTCCTGTTTGAGTTCCTGTCCTGACTTCCTTCAGTGATGAACAGTGATGTGGAAGTGTAAACTGAATAAGCCCTTTCCTCCCCAATATGCTTTTTGGTCATGGTGTTTCATCATAGCAATAGAAACCCTAACTAAGACCGAGCCTAACCTGCTTGGTGAGTTCCAGGCTAATGAGTGATCCTGCCTCAAAAAAGAAAAGGTGGATGGCACTGGTGTGATGATACCAAAGGTTATTTTCTGGCCTCCCCATATATGCAGATACATGTGCACATACAGTCACACATATGTGAAAACACACAGAGAGCAGGGGCATTACAGATATAGCATGGCAACACCTGTGTAATGGTCAGTTCATGTGTCAGTTTGACTAGACTACAGTTCCTAGTTATTGAGCCTGACACTAATCTAGCTGTGGTTGTGAAGTGTTTCGTAGACATGACTGAAGTTTATATAGTCAGTTGATCAGTTGGGAAATGGTGGCAGTGTGGGTGGGTCTGACTAAATAATGACATGACCTTAAGAACAAAGCAGAGGCTTCCCTTAAGAAAAGCTGAGGCCAGACAGAAACTGAGGCCCATGCTCTGACGTTTGTGTGTGTGCTGTGGATTTTAGATTAGCCTTGTCTTTCCCCACAATCATGAAAACAACTCCTTGTCATGAATCTTTTAATGTCTCCATCTCTTATTATCTCTTCTTTTTGATGAACTCCAATTTGAGTTGTGGGTGCCAGAAATGAGGTACTGACTTAAAAAAAAAAAACCCTAAAAAGTGAAAGTGGTTTTGGAGTTGGTAGTAGACAGAACTAACAACAAACTCAGAGACCCTTTGAAAGAGCCAAGATTTTCTTGACCTAGTTATTAGAAATATGCTCTTGACCCTGTTACTGAGGACTGAGAAGGAGTGAGGGGTATGGTAAAGAAAACACACATCATTTAAGAGAATACTTCAGTATCATGGTCAGTTCATACAAGTGTTGTATTAAAGGCACTCCAGTGGGGCTACTTAGGATGGAAATGGGACATGTCATAAAAAAACCAGACAAGGGGGGTCTTTGTAGAGTGGCTGAATCATGTCCTGTGTTTTGTGGTGATGTGAACTTGTAAATAATGAGCTTAGATGGGTGGCTGAGGAGATTGCCAAGGAAACCACTGAAGGCGCAGCCAGGTTCTTCATGCTTCAATAACTCTAAGATAATAGACATGGCTTCTTTTGAGCCATACATTCGTAGGTGACTGATATAACCTGTTAAATGTCAGGTCTTCTGCTAGTCTCTTGACGAGTTATCTTGTTTAATTGTTTCCATGCTTTGCTATGAGGCAGGTGTAACCCTCCAGCACTGTGGTGTGGAAGCCGAGGCATTGAAAGTTCAGGTGCCTTGCTGCAGCTGTTTCCCATATCTGCAGACTAGGTCTTAAATGAAGGGATGTCAAGAGACATGGGAGGTAGCTTAGAGAGCCATAGAGAGATGTAGCTCAGTGTAGGGGTTGCAGATGATGTGCAGTGAGTTGTGGGAAATGGTCTCACTGTTGCTTCATGGTGCTGGAGCTTTATTGGACCATACGGTAACCAGTCACAGCTGGCTCAAATCCATCTCTGTAACTCTCATTGATTGTGTTCTTGGACAAACTACTTTACCCTTTGGACTCTACCTTTCTCACCTATAAATGAGGAGTACAGCATCATCTTTCTTATAGAGATAAGATGCTTAAAAGAGAATAATCTGGGCAAAATGCTTAAGTTAGTATCTGACACATAAAAAATGCTCACAAGAGTGAGTATGGAAGACTCAGCCCTGATGGGACATCAGTGTCCCCATCCTTCACTGAAGGCTCAGGGAACATCACAGAAATGATGGGGAAGACTCTTGTGAAACAGTGTCTTCTGCCTGCCTGCCAAAGACATCCACACGATTAAGCCAGTCAAAATTCCTGTATATATATAAGGGGAGAAGCTCACAAAGCCCCTGCCCCAGCTAGGGAGTTATTAGCAGTTGAAGGTTGCTGGAGTAGGGGATGTTAGTTCTTTTTTTTCTGGTATGTGGGCCCTGGTAGGTTGCCCATGTTCAGGTAGATGGCCCCCAACTCATGCACACGTGGGCAGCATTGATTGGACTCAGTGGGTTAGAAAAAGAGACCATGAAGTTGGGATAGGGAGGAGATTTTGGAGGATCTGGAGAGGGGTGGATAAATTGTATACATGTTTGAAATCATCAAAGAAGACATTTGAAAAATGCTCATGATCAAAATAACAGCAGCGATACCAGCAGCAATGGTAAGTATGACAGACTAATACTGGTGACAGATTTTCCTTCCTGCTGTGTAACTCTAGGCAGAGCAATGTGGGCTAGGGGAAGAGCACAGGACCCTGGCTGGTTAGGGATATAAGCATATCACAAGCAAAGCAAAAAGTGGGTCCTGTAAGCCTTGCCTGTGCTGTGTTCTCATTGTATGGATTTACACCGACCTGAGTACGGCCATCTTGAGTCATAACTGAGTGGTTACCCAGCCCTGTTTGGTTTTTTTTTTCATAGTTTTCTAGAAGATTATCAATAAACAGCCATGTGGAGCTTTACAACTGGACCCTGGCTCTAGGGATGTGCCTGTGTGCTTGAGACAAATCAGGCACATTCAACTAGGATGAAGTTGATTTTGTCTTAATCCATAAATGCATCTGATAAATAAATGCATACTGAGCCTGCATCTGATAAATAAATGCATACTGAGCCTGACTGGGCTGGGGAGAGGGGGCCACTGTGTTGCTGCCACTGCCCAGGACTGCACTTTTACGGGTAAGTCCTTGTATGCTACAGTTCTGGATCTGTCGACTTTTTTCTTCGGTCTCGTAGCACTGTGGGGTGATGCTGATGCTAGTGTGCAAACTAGAACTGAGCGCTATAGAATCCCTGTGGACCAATCTTGCATCTGCTTTTCTGTTCAAAATGTGCTTCACTCATGAGGTCTCCTCTGATCCTAGGCCAAGTGGACACTCTCCTTGGACTTCTAATACCCAGTGCTTTCCTGCTCCAGTTTGTTGATGTGTTTGAGGCTCTCCCAGGAGCCCAGAAACTCTCTGCGGTATTAGGGTCCCCATGAACTCTCTCTTATTTATGGCTATATCCTGAACACACACACACACACACACACACACACACACACACACACACACCAAATCGGATGAACGATGAGCTGAGCCTAGAGTGGCAGAGGGGATCCCTCAGCTCTCTTGCTTTCCTAGCTGCTTTTCCACAGTTTCTGTTTTGGCAAGTCTCTGAGGCCTGAGGCTGGTTGCTTAGCTCCTCTGTGGCACTCACCACACAGCCCATCCTGCATGCTGTTCCCCGACCTCGGTGTTTAATATTTATTGATTGCCCACAGCATGCAAGCTGGTCAATCGTGTTCAGGAGCCTCATTCTTTCCTTCTTGATGGGCCCCTGATGCTCCTTCCATCACCCAGCTCTGAGATCTTGGAGCCTTGACTTTTCCTCCGAACCTTTATAACCGAAGTCCCAGCTGTGGAGGTGCAGTAACTGAGTTTCCATTTCATTTGCCTCTCAAGCCTTGAGGGCACTGTTTTATATATATACATCTGCCCCCTTTCCTCCTATCCTTCATTCCCCATACTTTTCAGAATCAGTGGGGTGGGAGAGGAGGCTAGGATTAGCTTGGAGTCCCAGCTCCCCCTGTAGTCCCCTGTGCTAATGGTGACTGTATTAGCATAATGTCTTTGACTCCCCCAGCTGTTTGCTTTCCTGGGGATCTGCCTGAGCCACACTGCTCTTGATCTCCTTAATGAAGATGTGGCAGGCGGTGGGTGGCTGGAGAGAGAAGGGAAGAGAAAGTCCCTCGGGTTAGATTCCTGTTACTCAATATTGTTGAGTCGGATCTTCAGCATTCCATCATGTGATATTTGGATGCTGGGAGGGGAGTTAAATATAGAATTCCTCCTTTTGGCATTTTGGAAGGTTTATATAATGTCCTGTTCCTTTTTGACAGCGGGGAGAAAGTGAATAGGTTGCTTGGAAGATTGGTCTGGGTCTAGAGCGCCATTCAAAGCAAAGTCTACCGAGCAGCCTGACCCATCTGCCTACTCAGGGGTGCTCTGTGAATCATGTTTGCAAAGGCAGGTGCCCTTTTGAGCCAAAGGATCTGCTCAGCTCAAAAATTCTATTAATTCTATGATTCTACAAGTAGCCTTCACAAGAGTGGGCGCCGGAAATAGATCAGCTGTATGGCAGGCTCTGAATCTAACTGGTTTGCTGATTTGATTTCTCCTCCAACTCATCTCTGGGCATGGCTTGGCAATGTAGCTGCTTTGCTGTGTGCACCGTGCCCTGATGTCCTCGGGATGCCTGTGTTCAGACCGTCTCAATCATCCCCAGCCATGTGACCTCCTGCATCTTCTGTCGAATCCTTGCCTCCTCCTCCCTTTCCTCTTAGTAAATGACACTCACTGCTTTTTACTTTGCTGTTCGAACTACAGATCCAGTACCCCAACTCTCAATATTTTCTAAAGCTGGGTTGAATCTAGGGCTTTGTCCTCTACCAATGAGTTACATTCCCAGCCCTTTATTTATATATATTTTTTGAGCATAGGATCTCATGTCCTAAGAAGGCTCAGACTTTCTATATAGTGGAGAATAACTTGAATTTTTCATGTTCCTACCTCCACCTCCTTGGTGCTGGGATTATAGGGGTGCACCACCATACACAGTTTATGAAGAGGATTGAACCTGGGCCTCATGCATGGTAGGCAAGCACTCTACCAACTGTGCTAAATCCCCACCCCTAGTCTTCATTTTGAAAGAAAGTATTATTAAGTTGCCCAGGTTGATCTTAGATTCACTCTGTAGCCTAGGCTGGCCTTGAACTTGCCATTCTCCTGCCTCAGTCTCCAGAATAGTTGAAATTACAGGCTTAAGCCATTAGGTCAGGCTCTCTAGGACTAACAGTCTCTGTCTCGTTGTCTGTCTGTCTTATCTGTTACATTCAGTGCACCAGCAAGTGCTGCTAGCTCTACTTTTACAACATACCTAGGAACCATTTCTCCATCTTGGATACACCTGCCCCTGAAAGCCACTGTCGACGAGAACAGCGCTCACCTGCTGGTCTGTGCTTCCACTTTGACGTCTTGCCATCAGTTCGTGGTCCAGCTGCTCAAGTGATTAAGAAGAACAGCACCACAAACCACAACTCTAACCTGCACTTATCCTTATTAAACTCTTCCTACAGCTTTCTATTTCACCTAGAGGTAAAATCAATTGCTTGTTGTGACCTGAAAGGCCTAACACAATCTCCTGCTTATATCTTAGACCAAATCCTTTCCCTACTTCCCGCTATCCCTTCCTTGGGATCCCACCTTAGGGCCTTTGCAGTTGCTATTCCCTTTGTCTGGGAACTTTGATCATCATCGTGATTTTAAAGTTAACTTGAAGCCAACACACAAAGTAGTGGGTTTCATCAAGGCATCTTTGTATATATATGTTATCATACATTATTCTCATTCATTTTCCCCAATGGCCTCCTCCTTGTCCCTCCCTTCTCCAGCTGCTTCTCTTCCCCTCCAGCTAGTTCCCACTTCTGCATTGCTATTACATGTGTGTTCTGTTATCCTCTCCATTTCCCACTACTTCTCACAATCACTTTTCTAGTTTCATGACTGTTCTTATACACATAGAAACACACACATAATTTTATTTTACATATGTACATAGAAACACATATACATAAGTTGTTTTATTTTTTTTTCTGAGACAGGGTTTCTCTGTGTAGCTTTGCACCTTTTCCTGGATCTCGCTCTGTAGTCCAGGCTGGCCTTGAACTCACAGAGATCCGCCTGCCTCTGCCTCCCGAGTGCTGGGATTAAAGGCGTGCACCACCACCTCCCGGCTACATAAGTTTTTTTTTTTTTT
>CABHPQ010174211.1:0-48577 GCA_902168405.1 Peromyscus aztecus | reverse complement strand
GGACTACTCGGTTCGTCCTTGCTCATCTAAGTGCTCAGCCTCTTTAGAAATCCCAAGTAGATTTTCACGGCGTGGACATGCCACAGTTTGTACCTGTGGTTGGTGGTTGGCGTCGCATCTAGTTTGAGACTGACGTGGAACAAAGCTGCATGGGTGTTCATGTGAACGTTTCGCATCTTACGTGTACTGAAACCACTGGGTCATATGCTAAGTGGAAGTCTGAGTGTAGAACAGTTGCACAATGTGCTGGAAGCACTTTTACATTCTCTCTGGCATCATGCTAAAACTCCAGTTGTTCCAATGGCCACACACTGCCCTTGTCACTAGTTCCACGAACTCTGTGTCTCACAGGCTTTACTGTTGAGACTTAACGTTTGTCTGGTGAAGAGATGACCATCTTTTCAAGTCTTAGTTGACCAGTCACAACTTCTCTACTGAAGTATGTGTTCAAATCTATAAGCCACTATTTATTTATTTATTTATTTATTTATTTATTTATTTATCTATCTATCTATCTATCTATCTATCTATTTATTTATTTATTTATTTATTTATTTATTTATTTATGGGGGGGCACAGGTGCCTGCATGAATTTATATGCACCATGTGCTTTCAGAAACTAGAAGCAAATTAGATGAGAGCTGCCTGGTTCTGGTGCTGAGAATTAAACCCAAGTCCTCTGGAAGAGCAGTAAGTGCTCTAAACCATCTCACCATTCCCATAAGTCACTTCTTTAAAGGCCCGGTGTGAGGACCATCTAGATGGCTCCCCAGGTAACGTGCTCTCTGCCTAAGCCTAGGGACCTGAATTCGATCCCTGGTGCCCATACGAGGGTGAAGGGAGAGAATCCACTCTACAGAATTGTTCTCTGACCACAAGTATGCTGTGACAAGCATGCACCCCACCCCACTACCCAAAATAATAAAGTCTGAGGGTAATAGAAAGGCTTGGGGTTGCAAGTCGAAAGAGCAGGGCTCATATTGCTGCCTTCTAAGTAGCGGTGTGTCTTTGTGAAGTGATTCGTGGCCTGGAGACAGCAGCGATGAAACATGACTGGATTATCTTCAGGATCTTTTCCCACCTCACAGGCTACAATCTCAATTTCTTCATTTTCAAGACAGCCACATCCCCGGAGCTCAAAGAAGAACATTGTCGTGGAATTTTAAAACAGGCGGAGGTGCCGGAAATCCCCAGCCCCTGCGCATGCTCATGCGGCAAAAGCTTGGCATGATCATCATCACACAGTTGGCTAACGGTGCAGCTAACCCCGAGCTTCTGGCCTCAGCGTCATTCATGGAATAACTTGGTAAAGACTCGGCTGTGATTTCCAGAAAAGCTCTGGGGAACACAGCTGGGCAGAACGATTTTTTTTTTCCCCAAAAAATAAAACTTGGAAGTATTCTTCTGAATCTCAAATATACACTAAGCCCTAAAGAGAAGGCCATGATAAGGAAGGCCAGGAGGAGTTCAGAGGCCACAACATCTGGATGCTGAGCCAGCCTATTGTCACAGGTGCGTTCCCATTAAGACATCAAGGCAGCAGGCTCAGCCCAGGCAGCCGGTTTACAGAGCTGTGACTCCTATAAACATTGTCCTGCAAATTACATTTGCACTGGGGTCTCTAGGAGGAGTTCTGTAAATTGACAAGTACCTATAGCCGGGGCCTATTCCTCCACAATTACAGCATGCTGTTCCCATGAGTGTTAATGTTTATAGAAGCCTGGTTAACCTTGCACAGGACCTGGGATCACAGGGCCCTGTGTGCCACTCACTGCAGGCTGAAGAATGCATGCATTCTCATGCCAGCAACATGTGCACTGAACACAGAGAAGACAATCACAGCTTGTTCTCAGGGCCAGGGCAAGGTCACTGGACCTGGCTCACGTAGCCTCGGGTTCCTTGATTGCTTGACCAAGGCCTGGAGCCTCACTTTCCCTGAACAACCTTGATTTAATGGACTGTGACTATTGTCCTGAGCTGTACTTCTGAGGTGTAGTTACACATTCATTTGTAAGATTTCAAGACCCCCTAGGAAAGAAGGGGCATTGTATACCTTTGGAACATAACCCAGACATGCTGAGAGTCTGGGCAGTTGTTTCAAGTAACATGAAACTGCTTTCAGAGCATGCGCAGGGAGGCAAGGAGAGGTAAAGGTACAATGGCTTTTTCTGAAAAGTTGACAAGCTACTGCTTTGGGGTTAAAAAGCAATTAAATAAATTAAACTTAAAAATTCAATAAGATACAAAGGGTACGCCTAAATCACACCTGGGGAGTATAGATGTGAATCAATGAGAGTACACACAAAACAGCTGTGGACCAGCTAGAAGATGTCCTCAGGCTATAGATGATACTTTACATGGTCCATGGGGCTGATGGGGTTCCGGCAAAGACTAGGACAGAACAGGTATGGGAATGTGGAAGGCACAGGTAAGGAAAGAGACAATCTGATTGATGCAACCCTGAACTTTAAAGCTAGAGCTGTGAGCATGGGCCACACCCGGACAAGCAGGGTCCTGGGAGCTAATAGCCCTGAGCACTGAAGGGACATAGCTACTCAGCTAAGTTGAGCTTGTTTGCTAGGTATCTTCAAAAGTATTCCCAACCCTGTGGGAAAACAAGAGTCTTCATAGCTACCCTCACAGTCTGCCCTGTCCAGGTCTTGGTTGGTCCCAGAAGTCTCTGCGCTTCTTTGCAATGCTCTCCCAGCTAGGCTCATCTCCTTCCAAATACTGGAGGCAAGCCCAGGTCTGGCGCTTTGGCGTTTTGTAGTCTTCTTTTGATCTCACCTTTCTTTTGTCAACGGAGTGCCTAGCAGCTCTGTCCCTTGGGTTCTTTCCTCCCTCTTGTCGGTCTCACCACTCCCCAGAACTGGTTCACTTCCCAACCCCGTCCACAATTATGTATGTGTGGACGTGGGGTGTATATTTGCCTGTCTGCAGAATCATTGCTTTATTTCACCTCTCGCCCTTCTAGGGGTTGTGTTATTTCCCTGTTATTTCCCAGCAAGAGCAACTTCAGAGAAGAAGGATTTGTCTTGGTTCACAGTTTAAGGAGGACACAGTCCACGGTGGTGGGGAAGGTGTGGCATCAGAAGGGAGAGGCATCCACATCCAGGAAGCAGAGTGTGAACAGGAAGTGCGGCAAGTCTACAAAACACTAAGACCTATCCTTAGTGAACCACACCCTCCATTGAGGTCTTACCTCCTATAGGTTCTGGAATCTTCCAAAACAGTGCCACCGGATGGAGACCAAATAACCAAACACATGAGCTGTGAGGACACATCACATTCACACCACAAAAGTAAGCAACCAGGGCATCAGATTTCACCCACAGTGTTCATTAGTGTATGCCTAGCACTGAAAATGAGGCACAGGTACTCAATGGATATTTGCAAAATGAACATGAGTGAGTAAATTTTATTTTATTTATTATAGAGCAGGAAGAAAAGTATGTGGGATGGTCAGAGGAAGGGTCAGAGGAAGACAGAGCCACAGCCTCTAATTCAGAGTGACTCCGTTTACAGCTTTTGTGCTCACCACAATGTGAGGGTGATGTACATTTGGGAGGAAAGGTGCTTTCAGTTTCAGATCTGGATCAGTCCTGTCTACTGATGTTGGACAGCAGTCGGGAGCTCTCAGGGGGTCTCACCTTCTTGAGGAGAAGTTGCCCATGATACAATGTGCTGCGTGGCAGGAACCAGGCACTTTCACTTGATAATGATTTATTGGATGTAATCTCATCACAGGCAAACCCTCATCTGTAAAGGGTTTGCAACCTTCCTGGTATTTTAAGTGTTTACTTCACTGGTGCTCACGACAATGCAGTGAAGTGAAGATTCATATTCCAGTTGCCACATGAGGACGTTGCGATTGGAATCCACCCCAGATAATGTGTTTACAGAGTACAGAAACAGGATCCAACTTATTAGCCCTGTAATACACTGCCTTCTATTGTATTTAGATTGTCATAGATATATATGGCATCAATCATATTCATGTTTAATAAATTCCTTTAAAAAAAGAAAGAAAGAAAAGATACTTCTGTGGGTCAAATCAAAGATTCCAGAGACCCACAGTGTCTATTTCAAAGTGGTCATTCAATAAAAATGACGTGAATGAATTAATAGAGGAATGAACGAGTAATTGAACCAATGACATGAATAAGTTAATAGATGAATGAATGAGTAAGTGAACCAATGAATGGAAGGTCTTTCCATTACAGTCCATTGCACAGCAAGAGCCATTGCTTTCAAGAGACTTATCAGATACCAGCCCATGATGGGGTTTCATCAAAATAATACTTGATTTTAAATTTTGTGTACTTATTCCAGGGGGAAAAAAGATACAAGCTCTTCCACACCTCCTTTCATTCTGCCAATGGTGAGACACAGAAACCAAGACAGACTTACTCTTTGACATCCTGTTTCTGGTCTTTCTCAGAGTTGTTTATTTTTGTCACATAGGGAAGTCCTCTGATTCTGAACAGAACCCTACCACCATGATCTCCATCTTGGAATGCCAACATTAACAGTTCATGCCAGTGGCTTCTGCTGTCTGGGGGTGCCCTTTCCTGAAGGATACTGATGTGAGGAAGCCACAACTAAGACCCAGAGGCACTGTGCTAGACTTGGGAATGCAGAGGTGAACAAGACATGAATATTATTTCTTGAGTTGCAGCTGCTGTCTCTGGCTTGAATGGTTCAGGTTGATCTGGGTATAAAGCAGTCTTGCAGGAGACCATGTCAAGGGAAAGTGTCCAAAGAGTGAACATGAATAAGGACTCACTGGTCTGGCTATCAAGACTGTGTATCTATGAGAAGATGCTCTGACCAAGCAGTACTCAAAAAGTGAACAACAGGTCAGAGCAAAAGATGCTGGCGTTTTCCATCACCCCAGTCTTTGAAGAGATATAGAATGTCATGCAGTCCTCTGCAAACACTGCATAAAGCATGGGTGCAAACACAGACCTTGCTGTCTGCATGCAACATGATCAAAGAAACATTTCATTTTTATGCTCCTTAAAGGACTTCAACTCAAACTTGAGTAGGCTGTATTATCAGTTATGTTTCAAGGGTTAGGTCTCCAACCGAAGCTCTGTTTCAAATAGACTTAACTGTTAACTAAATCAAGATGTACAATGAACTATCAGAAGTTACTAGCCATTGTGGAGCCCCCATGGGACTGGACTAGGCCCTCTGGATATGGAAGATGGTTGTTTGGCTTGAACTGTTTCGGGGGCACCCAGGCAGCAGGATCGGGATCTGTCCCTGGTGTATGGGCAGGCTTCTGGGAATCTGGGGCCTGTGGTGTGATGCCTTGCACAGCCTTGGTGCAGTGGGAAGGGGCTTGGACCTGCCTAGGCTCAGTGTACTGGGCTCTGCTGACTCTCCATGGGAGACCTTGATTTGGGAGATATGGGGTGGCTTGGGAGAGAGGGCTGAGGGGTGGGAGGAGGGAGGAGTTGGGATTTGTGAGTGGTATGTAGAGTGAGTATGAAAAAAAAACAGAACAAAAAAGAAGAAGAAGAAGAAGGAGGAGGAGGAGGAGGAGGAGGAGGAGGAGGAGGAGGAGGAGGAGAAGAAGAAGAAGAAGAAGAAGAAGAAGAAGAAGAAGAAGAAGAAGTTACTAGCCCTATCCTGTCCTAATTGTTTGGAAAAGATTTCTCAGAGAACAAATTATTTCAGCAGCTACTGAGAGGGTGGGTGTAACATGAATTGCTAAATGGTCTTATTGATAACCTGGAACCAGATATTGGGGTAAAAACCTGAGAGATCAGAGGAATAGGAAAAACCACAGACAACCTCACCTCACCAACACCTCAGTCTCCAAAGAGACCTACTTCCTGTATACCCACGCCTATACTCCTTTCTGTTCTGCCATCTCATTTCCTCCTCTGCCCAGCTACATCACTTCCTGTCTGTCTGTACAGACCTCCAGACCTCTATGGTTAGTGCTGGGATTAAAGATATATGTCACCATGCCTGGCTCCATTCCCCAGTGTGGCCTTGAACTCACAGAGATCTGGATGGATCTCTGCCTCCAGAATGCGAGGATTAAAGGTGTGTGCCACCACTGTCTGGCCTCTATGTCTAATCTATTGGCTGTTCTGTTCTCTGACCCCAGATAAATTTTATAAGGGTACACAATATATTGGAGGTGACACAATATATTGCCACAGGCGGGACCAAATCAACTAACTCTACTAAACACAGAGTAAGTACAGAACATCACTTTTAAAACTGTAAATTAGTGTCTTTAATGTAACTTCCTCCCACTTAGACCAGTTCTCGGTACATGAGTACAAACAACTTCGGTGTATCATTCCACTTCTCTCAATGCCCCCCACCTTCTGGTGGCAATGGGTGCCAGCTCAGGGCTTTACACATGCTAGGCAGGCATTTTACCACGGTGCCCCCTCCAGCCCCTCAGAAGGTATTTTCGCTGTGTTGAATAATATGAACATGAAGGAAATGATTCTGGAGGAGATGGAATCTTCCAGCGAGGAGATATCTGAAGATGGTACCTCCAATTCAAGGTTTCCATGAACTGCTTGGTTTTACATTCCATATGTAAAGACATTGACTGTAATTGTGCCACTGAGATCCTCATCCACCAACAATGAGTCTACAGATGTCTGCCAGGTATATCTGCATCACCAGGTGGCGCAGAGTGTGGTCGTCACTTGGGATTCCGGTCCAATATTCCAGGAACGCTCCCCTCCAAAGATTGTGTTGTGTTTATTCTTGGAAAAACACATGAATCTACTTAGGAGAAAGAACCCCCAATAAGAGTCCCAGATTTTATGAGTTAACCATTCCATCCCCCAGCTCTGCAGTTTCACACCTCCGTGAGCTCTCTCAGCATCAACAAAAATGCCAAAGATTTGATGGGAAAATGGTGTTAAGTCTCATGTTGTTTCAGGAATTTCCCAATATGCATTAAATTAACTTTGGGGCCATGGGAGTCTGAATGGTAGGAAATCACTCCATTGGACACAGATGGCAGCTAATGCTCCCAGCAGCTGTCACACACACGAAATCAGATTGGGATTAACACTTACCTTCAGAGTGGTCACACCCAGATGGGACGGTTTCTCTGTAATACACACCAAGCTTAATTTATGACCCTGGAGCCACATAACCTCAAAGGTCTTGGGAACACTCGATCAAAGAAACCTGAACTTGGGCAGAAATTATAAAAGCACCAGACCCACAGTGAGCAGGAAATTTATCTGCTTTTGTGTCAAGCGGACTTGCATCCACCCAGCTCTGGTCTGATTCGAGTGAGATGTTTATAGGCAGGCGGCTTTCTCAGACAAGAGTGGCCCACCTTAGATTCTATGCTCACTGAACACCTGCTGAAACCCGAAGTCCACATGCACTAGATCCCCAAGTCACCCATGTCACCATAAACTCTTACACCCATGCCTGGACAGTCACTGCAAGTAAAACTCAGATCCAAATTCAGCTTTTGTCCTTGAACTCATACCTCCTTCATGGGAAGTTATCATTTTGTCAATTTCTGGGATTCTGTCCGATAGTCTCAGAACTGTGGGCTGATGCTTGGGCAGGACTTAAGACTCTGTCCTTGTCCGTTTGCATTTTTTTGAAAGAGCCAAAAGCTATTCAGAGTCAAAAATGATGATTTAGGAAAAGAATCAAGTTGGGTGATCTGAATTTACTGCAAGATGAGGTGTGACTTTTAATTAGTGAGGTAGATTTTATTTTATGGCTTATACGCATGGTCTTAAGGCAGTTCTGAGAGCTTTCTTTCCAATAATGCCAATATTGTAGCAATTTGGATGCTAAAAATGTTTACTTAAACAGTCAGTTTTATTACCTGTTTGCATGAGACCCTGCAGTCAAAGTTCTAGAAGGGGGGGGGAAAAAAACCTTCCTTCAACCCCAAGTTCTTACTATGCTCTTTGACGACTCACTGTCACTGATTTTCAAGACTGGTCAAGAGCTCAGGGTTCTTCTGGCTTTTCCACTTAGGTAAGAACCTATTAACCAACTTTAGTCTTTCTCCCATTATCCCTATTCATCTCTCCAAAGAGCATGGTTTACTTACTTACTTACTTACTTACTTACTTACTTACTTACTTACTTATTTATTTATTTATTTATTTATTTATCTATTTATTTATCTATTTATTTATTTATTTATTTTTGTAAGAAGGCTAAAATCTCAGCAGATGGAGTGGACCAAAGTTCCTTTCTCTCCCACCCCCATCCAACCGTCCGCAACCCAAAACAGCTTCAACAGCTCTGGAATTTTGGAGATCTTCCTGACCATCCCACTCACCCCATCCACCTCACCCCCACCCAACCTCCTCAGCCCCCCACTCCCCATCCTATCCACCTCACTCCCCCACCCCCACCCCTGTGCTCAGCTGCTATCTTGATCTAACAATAGCTGCTGACGGAGTCGAAAGGCAGCCAATGTGTAAAGAGAGAAAGGGATTTTTTTTTTTTTAAAAGAACCCAGCGTTGCTGCTTGCACAGCTTCTTTGATTCTGCTTGAATACCGCTGGCCAGTGTGTAGCTTCGAGCAGCCTAGGAAGTGTGGCTTAACCCCCGAACGTGCATCCAGGTGAAATGCATGGTTTTGTTATTAAGGTGAAAAGGAAAGATTGGATATCGGGAAAAGCAGGCAGTCTATGACACACAAAATCTTTCGTACATTCTTATTCAGCGTGATAGATGGTTTTAGCTATGCTCCAAGGAATTAGGGGAAGGAAGCTGACCACATCTGGGATAGGGAAGACAGCCAAAAGACACCAGTCATGCTACGACAGGAGAGAGGTGACTGGGTGAGAAGTGGAGGTACAGTTGGGATGGATTTGTGGAATGTCTTGGCTTTCACCCGGGGATCCCCAAACTGCCTAGGCTCAGCTTCAGACTCTGTTGAATGGATGCAGTCTAATTGGTTCTTACACGTTAAAGGAGAGAACAACCCAGAAAACTGGAGAAACCTGGGGTGTCTGGACTTAAGCTCGTCCCTCGGTTCCACGTTAATTCTCAAAGACGACCTGTGAGTCTCCGGGGCAGCAGTCTGTTCTGGCGTGTTTGGTTTTGAACAAATGGCAACGGACCAGCGAGGGATCATGGTTGAGGGTGAGAACAGTGGTAGAGCATGTGGGATTACTAGAAAACAAGTTGGAGGCAATCATTAAACTCCCTGTGGTACTTCCTTGGCAAAAGTTGGAGAGTTAGCACAGTCATTACGCCACAAAGGAGAGAGAGCATTTAATAAGTTTAAGATCAAGAAATTCCACATCTGGCCGATCACCACACCATGTGGATTGATGTCTCTGACTCCGGAAATACCATTTGGCTGTGAGGAAAGATTGTTCTCTCTTCCAGCACCAGTGCCTCTCTTGCTAAGAGTCTCCAAGTCTCAGTGTACCCGGGACCCCAGGACATTTAAGCCGAGAACATTCTTTAACATGCCTACGTGTTGATTATCACTACTGCATATGTTTTAAGTTAGCCTTACAAAAAGGTATGAACATTAGAAAATTTGAAATTATAGCAGACGTTTCTTGATTGTATTTTTGAGCCAAATATTTATATATTTTTAAAGGATCAACCAAATACAGAGAATTAATGTTTAAATGCCGACATGTCATAGAATTTCAGAACCCAAAGGATAAGGGGGAGGGTTAAAAAGAGTGGAGTACCCCTGCACCAGATAAGCATCAGACTTTCTCCCCTCTTCTTCCTCCTCCTCTCCCTCCTCTGCTCCCTCCCCGCCCCTCTTCCCTCCTCCCTCCCCTCTCCCTCTTCTCCTCTTCTGAGACAAGGTCTCAGTACATAGCCCCCAACTATGTAGTCCCACTGTCTTCCAATTGGCAACCTTCTTGCCTCAGTCTCCTGAATCTTTGGATGACAGACATGCCATGTGCCACCGCACTCCATTTGGTATCACATTTAACATAATCAAAGCAGATGCTCTGGGTGCAGAAAACAGCAAGATGGGGTGACATCACGTGTTATGAAAGACTACCACGCAGCTCGGAGAAACCCAAGATTACAAATTCTGAATGCTGGTGTAGTTTCACCTTCGGCTCTGTAATCTCAGATTTAGAGGCTGAAGCAAGAAGACTGTGAGTCAGAGCCCAGCCTGCAGTACATAGACAGAGTTTGTGATGATGATGATCATAATAATTAATAATAATAATAATAATAATAATAATAATAATCAAGGGCCAGAGGTAAGGCTGAGGGCTGAGATCATTTGCCTAACATGACCAAAGCCCTGAGCTTATTCTGAAGAGTAAAGAAGGAGATGGGGAGGAAGGGGTAGAGAGAGAACCTAGGACACACCAACCAAATATTTAAAATCAACCCAATTCTTAAAGATATGTGTGAGGAGCTAGGGAGATGGCTTGGTGGATATAAATGTATTTTCCCTGAATGTCTAGTGACCTGAGTTCAGATACCCAGAACCCACATAAAAAGCTGAACCCTGTAGAGATGGGTGGTGGAAAGAACAATCCCCAGGAGCTCACAGAGTGGCCAGAACACTCAGGAAGGCGGCGGACACAAAAAGGCGCTGCCCCAGAAACAGAGTGGATTCTCGGTGACCACATCCCTGAAGAAAACTGACTCTTCTCTCAAATGGCAGCCATCCACTGCCAATAGCTTCTCCATTAGAGGAGGGACTTCATGAGCCCCTCCCCAGGCCATGCTCGAGCTTCAGCTGGCTTGCTCTTGTCCAAGTTTTGTACATGCAGTCACAGGCACTCCGGAAAGCGTAAAGGCCCTGCCATGTCCAGGGCATACTGTTTCTCTTCAGATGTCCACTACCTCTGGCTCTTACAGTCTCTCTGTATCCTCTTCCTTGATGGTCCCTGAGCCTTTGGGGTAGACGTATGATAAAATTGTCTCCTTTAGAGCTGGGCACTCTATCATCTCTTCTTTTCCACACCTTCACCACTTACAGATCTCTGTCTACTGGGAAAAAAAAGCAGTTTCTCTGATGAAAGATAAGAGGTATACTCATCTATGGACACAAAGGTAAGAACTTAGGGGGTAATTGGGGTGGACTTGATCAAAACACACTACATGCATGTGTGAAATCTCAATTAAAAATAATAACACACATCATACACATATATAAGTAAAGGCATTGCCTATGTTAACGGTTTTTAAAGTTGCTTGTCTCAGGTGTCTATGTTTGGTTTTTGGATAAACTTCTATTGCATTGCAGTTGTTCTTGGCTTTTGTTCATAGAGAATTCTCTGAAGAAAGGGTAACTTCTCAAGGATTGTGAATAAACATATTTTTAACTTAATGCTTGGAAAACAGAAGTGAAGAGGATACTTTCTAACGCATCCTAAGAGTTCCCTGTTACTCTGACAGGAAAACTAGACAAACACCCCAAGAATGTAAATAGACAAATCCTCAACAAAACTCTTGGCAAACCAAATCTAGCAAAGTAAAAAGCTACGTGCCTTTATCAGGAGCTATTTATCCTGGAACTTCCAAGAGTCATCTAACATACAAAAATTAATGTGATACATTGTATTAATACAATAAAACACAAATCCAAATCTCAATAGATGCAGAAAAAATCTTTTTTAAGAATCAAATATCTCTTTTTGTGTTTAAGTTGCCAAACCACTTAGGAGTAGATGGAAACTGTCAGCGGATGAAAACGATCTATGCAACACCAACAGCTAACATCATGCTGGCGGCTTTCCCTCCAGAAATCCGAGCGAAACCCAGAATTCCCCTTTCACCGTTTCTATTCCACACAGATAACAAGCATTTCGAGTCAGGCAATTATGTAAGAAAATGAACTCAAGTGCATCAGAGTGTTGCATGGCAGTTTCCTCTGAACTGAAACCCTCCCTCCAGGAGGGAGGGGGAGGCTTCTGAGTCCCTGGAGATAAACAAAATGTCACATGTCTGGGAAAGTGAAAATTTGCCAGATTCTTGAAGGCCTCTCCCCAGATTTGTGGGGGAGGAGACTCTAACCAGGACCTATCACCCTGCCTGCAAGTTCTGAAGAGAGTTCCAGGGCTGCAGTTTTTGTGTGTCCCCTCTCGGGGTCCCCTCTCGGGGTCCCCTCTCGGGGACCCTCTGGGGTCTTTACAGTGCAGTCATCACTCCTCCTGTAAGGAGCACCTCACCCATTCTCTCACTCACAGTCAGCAACTGTAACAAAGACTCACTGGTTCACCAGGTTGGGCTTTGGTGCAATTTTTCCTGTGGTTGCTTGTGGGTTTGCTGGCTGGGGTGAGTGACATCCGTGTGATATAGCTCCTCAGGATGTCTCTCACACAATGCTAGGTCTGAAAGAGCTGAATTATCCTAATTTGCCAGTGTAAATTGGCTTAATGGCTTGGTTTTGTGACGGAACACCCATAGAAAACTATTGGAAACAATAACAGAAAAAGCTTCCAAGATACAAGGTTGATATACAAAACTGCAGTTCCACAGAGTAATTACAAGAAAGGAAATTAAGGGAGAAATCCATTGAAAACAGTATAAAAAGTGAGATATTTAGGACTAGACTCAACATTTAACAAATACAAAATTTACATTGTATAAACTATAAAGCTGTTTTTCAATGCTGAAGGTTAAATAAACAGAAAGACACTGGGTTCATGCCTTGGAGATTTTAGATTGTTGGCATGACAGTACTCAAACACGGACTCAGCGAATTCCAGCTGATATTAGCCTAGTTTTAACTGTCAACTTGACACAGCCTAGAATCATCTGAGAAGAGTCTCTATTGAATGATTGCCCGGATCTGATAGACCTGTGGGTAACTGTCTTGATTGTTGATTGATGTAGGAGGGCTGGGTCCACTGTGGGCAGTACCATCCTTAGGCAGGTGGTCCTGGGCCATGTAAGAAAGCTAGCTAGGCACAAACTAGAGAGAAAGTCAGTAAGCATTGTTCCTCCATGATCTCTGCTTCATGTTCCTGCTTGAGATCCTGCCCTGACTTCCCTCAATAACGGATTGTGACCTGGAAGTGTAATCCAAATAAACCCTTTCCTCTTCTAAGTTGTTTTAGGTCAGAGTGTTATAGCACAGCAACAGAAATACTTATATAGAAATTGGTAAGTTAGTCCCAAATTTAATACAAATAAATGTAATGCTCAATAGAGCCAGAATATCCAGAACAATCTTGAAAAATAAAGGTAAAAATGTAGGACTCAATCTTCCAAATTCAAAATAAAGTGGGAGCAATGAAGACGATGTAGACTAGCATAAATACAGACACAGAGTGATGGAGAAAGAGAGAGGATCCGGAGGGGAAAACCCCACCTATCCCGGGTCAATGGATTTTCACCATGACTGCCAAAGCCATTCAGTTGGGAAGGAAGGAATAGTCTTGTCAACAGAGGAGCTTTCTCTGGCATCATTAGGTGTAGCAGACTAAAGATCTAAATATGAGAACTGAAACTGTAAAAACTCATTGAAGAAACCAACATGGGTCTGATTGTGTCCCCCAGATTCATGTGTTAGAAATAAAAATGGGGTCGGGGCATAAGACCAACAGAGGTAGTTGGGTCAAAAACAGACTGGTGTTGCCATAAGAGTGGCTGCCCTGGTGGATTGGCTATTGTGCCTGTCTGCTGTATAAAACCACAAGGGTCACCTCTGCTTGTCCTTCATCATTCCACCATGGAGGATGCTAACACATTGGCACCTCAGTCCGGAGTGTCCTAGCCTCCTTAACGATGAGAAAACCAACTTGTCTTTGTAAATTACCCAGTCTATGATATTACGTTACAGCCAAACAAAATGGGGTAAGACACAAAACATAACTCTTTATGATGATTCATGTGGCAAAGTTTTCTTCCGTATGCAACCAAAAGCAAAAGTAATTTTAAAAAAATAGATGAATTGAGCTTCATCAAAGTTAAAAACTTAAAAAAAAAAAAAAACTTCATTGTGTCAAAGAACATCGTCGAGAAATTGAAAGATGACCAGTAGAATGGGATCCATAACTGGCAAATGGCATGGACTAGGACATGAAAGAGCTCTTAAAACTTATTTAGGAAAAAACAAACAAACAAAACCTTATTTAGACATTTCTCAAGAATGCATACAAATGGCCAATAAACACAAGAAAATACACTGAACAATGTCGTTCATGAGGGAAATGCAAATCAGACCACGAGAAAACACACCCACCAGGATGACTATCATCAAAGGGTGAGATAAATGTAGCGACTTAAAGGCAATTTGGTGGGCACATCACATCTGTTTAGCAAAACAACAGCAGCAGACTCTCCATTAGGGCCTTTGACATCGACTGTTCAACAGGTTGATGGTACCAAGCAGGAGTGATGTCCTGTGGCACAGATCTCAAATCCAATCAGAAGGCAATTGATTACAGATTAGTGCTGTGGTCAGCTTGGGTCAGAGAAGCCTCTTTTTAGAGTGGCCAGTATTGACCACAGAGACTCAAAACTTGTTAAAGTGCTGAGAATAAGTGACTGAGTGCCCAGTCATAAACAGTACAGCTCTGTCTTTCCCTTCTAAGACTTGGAGACCACTTTGGAAGAGGGAGCAGAAAGACTATAAAAGCCGGAGGAAGAAGGGACCGTGGAATGCTGAGTTCTGGGCATGATATATAGCTATCATGAACTCAAAGCAGCTGTGCCAATCTGCTCAAGATTGGGCCCATCAGCACCCTGCCTTAAAGGGGGAGGGCTCATGGGGCCCCGTGCCTCCCTGAGGGTTTAGGTGCACTAATGGTTGGTGGGACAGGGGGAAACATTTTCTTCAGAGGTGTAGACCCTGGTAAGTTGTCCATTTGCCCAAGTTCCTATGAACAACACCTCACCCACATTCCAGTAAACAGCTCTAATAAATTTACACATACACATTCTCAATCTCTCTCTCTCTCTCTCTCTCTCTCTCTCTCTCTCTCTCTCACACACACACACACACACACACACACACACACACACACACACACTAAAAGGATCTAACAGTAGAAAGAAAGCTAATTGGAAAGAGGAAGAAGATTAGCAGGAGAGGGAAGGAGACAATGAGGGAGGTGATTATGTATGTGTTTGCATGAAAACACCATAATGAAACCCATTATTATGTATAATTAATATATGCTAGTGAAAAAACACTAAAACAAAAAATGATCAGATAACCAAGTGTGGGTGAGATCGTGGAGGAAATGGAGCTTTCATAAACTCAAGTTAAGTGCTGTGCCATTTTGGTAAACAGCCCAGCACTCCCTCAAAACATTAACAATGAAGCCAGAAAATCTTGAGGCATTTACCCAAAGAAGATGAAGATGTAAGCACACAAAAGCCTCAACATGGAAAACTCACACATAATATTCAAAAGGAATAGACAACTCAAATGCTCATCAAATTGTGAATGGAAAACAAAAATGATGTCTTCATCCAGTGGGATATTATTTAACTCCTAAAATAATGACATACCCATACATGTTATGACATGGATAAACCTTATCATGCAACTGAAAAGAACCAATCACAAAGGACCACAACATTCTTCCACTCTATGAAATACCCAGGACAGACAAGTCAATAGAGAGCGAAGCCATTGCCTTGAGATGGTAAGAAGAAATTAAAAGGTAGGAGCTGAGTGGTATGGGGCTATTTGGGGAGCTTAAAATGTTCTAAAACTGACTGCAGTGGTTGCTACACAATTCTGACAGTACTGAGAGCCAGTGCCTTCCTCCTTTTCATAGGTAATTGTGTGATGTGAATGTTACATCTCAACAAAGCTATTTTAAATGAGGGGGATGGGACATCAGCAAAGGAGTTGGGGGTCACAGGAAATTAGGAGAAAACCTCCTAATCTAATAAAGGGGAATAAATGTCAAATTAAGTTACCATTAAATCAGAATAAAATTATCGCATGCTAATTCCACTATCATCTAAGATTGTATGTATTGAATGTACACCTAAGTCAGTGAGTTAAGAAAATAAAGATCTAGGTGTTGAAGAAGAAAGAGAAAATGCTATTGGTATTTTCTTTACATATATATATAATAATAATATTTTCAGACATGTATATAAAGTACTTTGACCACATTTATCCCTTCCCACTGTCTCTGCTATTCTCCAGCAGACCCCTTCTGTTTTCATATGCGTTTCTTATGATTCCACATGTGAGAGAAAACAGATGTTACTTATCTTTCTCAGTCTTTTTAATTGCTCTTAACATACTCTCAGTCTCAGATGGTAATACCTATCTAGCAAACTTAAGAAAATTCACTAAAAACTATTAAATCAATAGAAAGGATCCAGGAAAAGTAGATACAATATATCAACAGGGAATTATTTTTTTATAAATACATCACCAATATTCATTTGCTAGAAAATGTCTTAGGGAGAAAATCCACTTTACAGTAAATGTAAGTACTAGCAATTAACTAAAAGTTAATGTGTAAGTCCCCATATGCGTAAAACTAGGAAGTAAGAAGAACTCAAAAGAGCCAAATCAACGGAGAGAGGGTCCTTTGGTTGAGCAAGAAAATTTTGTATTGCAAAGATTTGAGTTCCATCCAAATCAACAAGCAAATTCAAATAATTCATATCTGAACCCCTGGGAAAATTTGTGGAGTATAACAAGCTAATTCTGAAGTTCGTGGGGGAAGAGAAAAATCTAAGTGAGTAATCAAGAAAAACGTTGATGAAACAGAGTGATGGAGACGGCACTCCTATACACAGTGCTACTCAGTGCTCACGCCTCATTTGGATCTTTTAGAAGACTGCACTCATGTATTCCTTGCATCCCATAGAACACTCTACATACTTGCTGTCCACGTTAGTCTTATGTCAACTTGACACAAGTTAGAGTCATCTGAAAGGAGAGAACCTCAACTGAGAAAATGCCTCCATGAGATCCAGGGCATTTTTCTGAATTAGTAATTGATGGAAGAGAGCCCAGTCAATTGTGGGTGGTACTATCCCTGGGTCCTAGGTTCCTTAAGAAAGCTGGTTGAGCAAGCCATGAGAATCAAGCTAGAAAGCAGCACCCCTCCATGCCCTCTGCATCAGCCCCTGCCTCCAGGTCCCTGCCCTGTTTGACTTCCTGTCCTGGCTTCCTTAAATGATGGACTACAATGTGGAAGTGTAAGTCAAATAAACCCTTTCCTCCTTCCCAACTTGCTTTGGGTCATGGTTTTTTATCACAGCAATAGAAACCCTAACTTAGACAGAAGTTGGTACCAAGATAGTGTGGTATTTACGACAGACATGACCATGTTGTTTTGGGGAGGGTTCGGAAGGACTTTGGAACTTTGGGCTAGAAAAGCCATTGAGTATTGAAAGCTCAGTGGGCTGTTCTGTAGGAGCTTGGAAGATAAGATGTTGAAAACATTGGAGAAGATGAAGGCCTGGCTTGTGAAGTTTCAGAAGAAGCAAAGACTGTACCAGGCCACCTATGTGAAGAATCTGTGGTGTCTGATTAGCTGGAGCTGAAGAATCAGCTCTGATTAACAAGAGACCAGCATCACTGAGATGAAATCTTCTGGGAAGTGTTTTCTCAGGGTTGGCACACAGAAGCTGTGTTCTAGATGTGAACAAAGTTGTGCTTCGTGCTGACAGCCAAACATGGTAGTGTAAGAGTCACCCAGGTGGTATACTGGTTTTGATGGCATGAAGGGGTCATGGAGAGCAGCTGAGGCTTGGCGCTGTGTGGCTGGGGTGAGTCCCTGAAGAGAGTCCAGGAGAGGCTATTGGTAAAAGTGCAGCCTAGTTGCAGAAAGGGACCCCAACATTTTTGGAGCTTTTCAGGAAAGCCACTGTGAGGGTTCCCCTGTAAGTTATAGCCCCATTGACATCAAAGTAGAAGTCTCTGGGAGGTAGCTTTGACCACCGCACCTGCCGCTCACCACAAGACCGTCACCACCACATGTGACAGCCACCACAGCATGTGCTGATTAGGGCTGGAATCTGGTTGCTGTTCAGGACTGAGAGAATCCCTTTTGACTAGAAACTTCTGAAAGAGAGTCCCAACCCACTGTCCTGCTTCACTATCCCCAGGCCAGATGTGCTAGACTTTTAGGCCACTTCCACTTGGAAAGCTAAGCCTTCATTTTAACTGAAACATACTCAAAGGGAGCTCAAGAGGACACTGGAGCCGTGCCCTATGAGAAAATGGCCCTTTTCACACACATTTCTAAGAAGCTCTGTGTAAACAAGTGGGGAGTCTTTCCAAGGCACTCTGTGCAAATCTCTAGCATGTTCACATTTGTCTGCAATTATTTTAATTATTTGTTTACATGCCCCAGCTTAATGCTTGTCAAACAGTAGACACTCCATAAATATTTACTGAAGAGATAAAAACGAGAGAGAAAAATTCCCATCATTATGAGACAACTAAACTATTATCTACTGTTGCACTGGCATGTACTTTGAAGATTAGCTTTTCTTTAAAAATCACATGTGGTCAGTCAGGATCCTACAAACATTGCCATGGGGGGGACCCTTCTGGGTCACCCCTCTGTAATGGATAAACTCTGCAAGTCCCTGCTCCTTTGACACACAGAGATTTCCCTGCTCAAATATACATGTCTTCGGTTCGCACGATCACTCAGGGTTCAAAGCGGACCAGGATCCAGGCAATGGCAGTCACATTTCTGTCGCCTTCCTTCAGCAGCTTCCGTCAAAATATGCAGGGTCATGTCCTGTGTTGTCCTTAGCTTCTGCTTTCATCTCCTTAGCGAGGCTCCCGACAGCCCAGTATTATGAACACTAGCATTGGGTCCATGCTGGTCCCACTCTGCAATCATGGTCCTTTTCTCCCAGGGTCTGGTGTTCCCTACATCTCCAGCCACCAAATTCACTCTTGACCAATCATGGGGCTCCTTCCAGACCACTTTCTTTAGAAGATTTGTGCCTTCCAAGTTAAAAATCCCTCTGATACCCTATTAAGATGTGTTGTCAGTGACAAAGGCAGGGAGCATATAGTATTATATGCCAGCATGGGAAGGTAACAAAGTATGAGGAGTCACTGTTACCTCATGTAGAAGCAGAGCTGCATCTGGAAACTTCCACTCACAGGACATGCCTCGTGATATTAACTTGAGATCTTGGGGCTAAACAAAAAAGGAAAGATTATGGTTCAAAAGTAGTATATTTATGCATCAAATTGACAAGGGGTATTGTCAACTTGGCACAAGTTAGAGTCATATGAGAAGAAGGAAACTTAATTAAGAAAATGTCTCCATGGCATTACCATCCCTGATTTCAAGCTCTACTATAGAGTTAAGGTAATAAAAACTACATGGTATTGGCATAAAAACAGACGGGTGGATCAATGAAATTGAATTGACGACCCAGATGTAAATCCACACACCTATGGACAAAGAAGCCAAAATTATACAATGGAAAAAAAGAAAACATCTTCAACGTGTGGTGCTGGTCTACCTGGATGTTGACATGTAGAAGAATGCAAATAGATCCATATCTATCACTCTGCACAAAACTCAAGTCAAAGTAGATCAAAGACCTCTACATAAATCCAATTACACTGAACCTGATAGAAGAGAAAGTAGGAAATAATCTCGAATGCATTGGCACAGGAGACAACTTCATAAACAGAACACCAATAGCACAGGCACTAAGATTGACAATAAATGGGACCTCATGAAATTGAAAAGTTTCTGTAAGGCAATGGACACTGTGAATAAGACAAAATGGCAGCCTACAGAATGGGAAAAGATCTTCACCAACCCCAGAACCGAAAGAGGGCTGATTTCCAAAATATGTAAAGAACTCAAGAAACTAGATATCAAAAAAATCAAATAATTCAATTTAAAAAAGGGGTACAGATACAAACAGAGAATTCTCAACAGAAGAATCTCAAATGGCAGAGAAACACTTAAGTAGGTGTTCAACATCCTTAGCCATCAGGGAAACACAAATCAAAACAACTCTGAGATTCCATCTTATATCTGTCAGAATGGCTAAGATCAAAATCACAACAACAGCTCATGCTGGTAAGGATATAGAGCAAGGGGAACACTCCTCCATTGCTGGTGGGAGTGCAGACTTGTACAGCTACTTTGGATGTCAGTATGGCCGTTTCTCAGAAAACTGGGAATCTATCTACCACAAGACCCAGCTATACTACTCTCGTGCATATACCCACAGAATGCTCAATCATACCACAAGGACACTTGCTCAATTATGATCATAGCAGCTTTATTTGTAATATCCAGAACCTGGAAGCAACCTAAATATCCCTCTACTGAGGAATGGATAAAGAAAATGTGGTACATTTACACAATGGAGTATTTCTCAGCTGTTAAAAATAAGGACACCAGGAAATTTGAAGGCAAGTGAATGGAACTCCTAACAGTAGGAACAGGGGCTGTCTCCAACTTGTTTACTGGCTTTTGGAATCCCAATTCTCACACTGGGCCTCCTTGCTTAGTCTTACGGCCACTTGATATGCCATGTTTTGTTGATACTCATGAGAGACCTGCCCTTTCCTGAACAGAAACAGAGGAGGAATGGATTGGGGGGCTGGGAACAGAGGGGACTGGGGGAGGGACTGGGAGGAGAGGAGGGAGGAGAAACTATGGCCTGGTAAATAGATAGATAGATAGATAGATTTATTAAAAAGAAAGAAAAAATGCCTTCCCAAGTCTGTGGGGACCTTTTCTTGATGAATGATTGGTGTGGGAGGGCCTAGACTTCTGGGGACAGTGCCACCCCTGAGCAGGTGGTCCTCTGCTTCAGCTCCTGCCTCTGGGTTCCTACCTTGAGGTCCTGCCCTGGCTTCCCTTGACCATGGACTCTGATGTGGAAGGGTAATCCAAATAAATTTTTTTTCCTCCCTGTCTTTGTTTTCTGTTGCTATGATAAAACACCATGAGCTGGCCTCTCCCATATCAGTCATTATCCAAAAAAAAAAAAAAAAAATGCCCTAGAGACTTGACTACAAGCTAATCTGATGGGGGCATTTTCGTTCTCCTCAGATAATACTAGCTTGTGCCAAGCTGACATATATTCGCATGTTTAGCCCCCAGTTGATGAACTGTTTGGGAAGGATTAGGAGCTGTGTCCTTGTTGGAGTAGGTTTATCCTTGTTGGAGATTGTTCTTGTTTATCACTGGGGCTGAGCTTTTAAGTTTCAAAAGCCCAAGTCAGTGTCTCTTTCTGTCCGCTGCCTGTGGATCAGGATGTAAAGTGCTCTGCTACTGCTCCAGGACCATACCTGTTTGCTTCCTGCTGTGATGATAATGAACTAACCTTCTGAAACTGTAAGCAAGCCCCCAGTTAAATGCTTTCTTTTTTAAGAGTTGCCTTGGTCATGGCATCTCTTCACAGCAATAGAGCAGGAACTAAGACACATGGTTTTTCCACATAGGTTAATTTTGCCAGGATTATGTTTTATGTGAACAGACCTCAGGGATGGAGAGATGACTTAGCCGTTAAAAGCATGTACTGCTCTTTCAGAGGTCTTGAGTTCAAGTCACAACATTCACGCCTGACAGCTCCAAAGCGCCTATAACCTAAGATTCAAGGGAGCTGACTCCCTCTGCTGGCCTCCAGTGGTACTGCACTCACATGCACACACTTAAAAACAAAATAAAAATAAATATCTTAAAAAATAAACAGATCTTTCAGTATATATGTGTCTACCCACATAAACAGAAGCTTTGTTGAGCTTATTTACTAATGGTATCTGTGGTGGTTTGAATAAGAATGGTCCTGATAGGTTCATATATTTGAATGCTTAAGTAGGAGGTGTGTCTTTGTTGAAGTAGGTGTGTCCTTGCTGGGGTGGTGTGTGGCCTTGTTGAAGGAAATGTGTCACTAGGGGTGGTTTCAAAAGCCCAAGCCAGTCTCAGTCTCTCTCTTCCTGCTGCCTGCCAACTTGGATAAAGAATTCTCAGCTCCTTCTCCAGCACCATGTCTGCCTACATGCCACCATGCTTTCCAGCATGATGAAAATGGACTAAGTCTCTGAACTATAAGCAAGCACCCATAAATGCTTTTCTTTCCTAAGAGTTGACGTGGTCGTGTTATCTTTTCAGAGCAGCGCAACATGGACTTAGACAGAATGTTTGATAAACTTACTGACACTCCTAGTTGTATCCTTCTCAATGACCTTTCTCCAAGGTAATGCACTACATGAACCTTCTGTAGTTTCTGTATCCATTCTATTACAGGTATTCACCAAGCTTTCCAGATCTTGGCTACTACAAATTGTCTTGTTCTATATGTGTGTGTGTGTGTGTGTGTGTGTGTGTGTGTGTGTGTGTGTACCTTGGATTTGGGCCTTGGAATTTCATTGCAGAACTATAGAGTTTCTGTGCATAAGAATGACATGAACATAACACAAATTGGCACGAGAAAAAAATACAGAAATATTGTGCACATACATGAGAACCACAAGAAGTAAAATGAAGACAACCCTGCCCCCCAGAAGTAGAAATCTTGAAGCATTATATATTGAATTAAATAAAAAATTGTTGTGGCTGAGCAGCGGTGGCACATACCTTTAATCCCAGAACTCAGGAGGCAGAGTCAGGTGGATCTCTGTGAGTTAGGCCAGCCTAGTCTACAGAGCAAGATCCAGGACAGGCACCAAAACTACACAGAGAAACCCTGTCTTGAAAAAAAAATTGTTGTAGAAAAATAATCAAGGCATGAGAAACACAAAGACATATGAAAGGTACTTTAATTTCAACACTTAATTCTCAGCCTAATGCCCTATCTCATTCCGTTTCTCTTGGTTTAGGAAGGGCATGCCCTGCCTCTTTATCTCCCCATAAATTAACAGCTGAAGGACGTACAGCCCTACAACCAGTGCAAGAGCCCTGGAACAGGCTCACATGCAGTATATAGATCTTTCTTCTCCCTTATTGTATTTGATAGTTTGTTTTACTCATTCACCTACTGGAGTGTTTTGGCAAACAGGTCCTATTGTATGGGTACCTTCCCCAGCTTCTCCAGCAAAAACCATTACTCCTTATCGACAGGCTGTTGCTCAGATTATATTTAAGGGAATCAAGATCAGTGTTCAAACTTTTGGTAAGGAGCCAGATATTGTGGTGACCCCATACACCCAGTCTCAAATAGCATGGTTGGACCATATTGACGTGCTCCATGCAGGGTTGGTTTGATACTCACTACCCCTCCAATGATGTGTGTCAATTTTTTAAATTGCATCCTGTTATATTTCCCAAGATAGTACAGATGACTCCTATTCCTCAGGCCTGTGTGATATTTACTGATGGCACTTCGCGTGGTTTTGTTGTGGTGGTTTCTGGTAACATAGTGAAGAGAATGAAAGTCCAGGGCACTTCTGCCCAGATGGCAGAGGTACAGGCACTGTTGCTTGCTTTACAGATGTTTTCTGATGAGAGTGTAAATATTTATACTGATAGTCAATATGTGGCACATGCCATTGTGCCTTTGGAGACAATAGCCTACATACCATCCATTTCTCCCATTCATGAATATTTATTGCAAGTGCAAGGACTCATATGGTCCCGCTCACATAACCTTTATGTGGGCCATATTGGAGCTCATACTCAATTGCCTGGACCTCTAAGCGAAGGTAATCAGAGGGCTGATGCCATTACTCGTATGGCTGTCACATTAGTTTGTTCTGCCTTTGAAAAGGTTACTCAGTTGCATCAACGTTATCATCTTAATGCTGGATTTCTTCGTCATCACACAGGCATAATCCGGGAACAAGCCATCCAGATAGTTAAATCATGACCTATTTGTGTTGAATTTTTACCTGTTCCTCATTTGGGAGTTAATCCCCGAGGACTTTTACCTAATCATGTATGGCAGATGGACGTCACACGCGTGCCTTCCTTTGGTAAATTACAATATGTCCATGTATCTATTGATACATATTCTTCTCTAATTTTTGCTTCTGCCCATTCAGGTGAAAAGGTTAAGGATGTGAAGAATCATTGTCTTCATGCTTTTGCCTATATGGGAGTGCCAAAATGCATAAAGACTGATAATGGTCCCGCCTACAGCAGTACAGGATTTTCTAAATTCTGCCAAGACTTTTCTATTGTTAATAAGACTGGTATTCCTTATAATCCTCAAGGACAGGCTATAGTAGAACGCTGCCATTGTACCTTAAAAACATATATTGCTAAAGTAAAAAGGGGGGAACTAGGGGCTCATCTCTCCTCTCCACATTCTGTTCTTTCCCTTGTTTTATGTATTTTAAATTTTTTATCGGTGGATTCTGCTGGAGTATCTGCTGCAGATAAGCACTGGAGGGCTCCTGTTGCAAATCATCCTCTGGTGCGATGGAAGGATCTTTCTACTGGCACTTGGAGGGGACCCAATCCGGTGTTTGTGTGGGCCCGGGGATCTGTTCATGTCTTTCTGCAGGACAAGGAGGTTCCTCTTTGGGTTCCTGAGCACTGTGTGCGCCCTGTGACTGCTGCTGAATCTCGACATGGCAGAGACCTATTGGGCCTTCATGAAAAACTCTCCCTTTCTGATGCCAATGGGGATTGAGAGCCCAATACGGCCAGCCTTGACAAACATTAATGTAAGCCTAGGAACTGTAGCCATGCGGTTGGATTCCTCAGAAGGTAATGTATGGTAACTTTTTTCAAAAATGTTGAGAATGTGTCACCCAGACACCTTGGAGATTAAGGATAACTCTGAAGGTCACTGACCTTCATTTGTTAACAACAGCATACCAGCTAAGCCTTTTTCATTTGCGTAATTATCTTCAAGCTGGTGTAGTACCTACCTTTTCAGGAGTGGCCCTGTGCAACTTTTATTGGCCTCCTGAAATTCATCTAGCCTTTTTAAAGATACCTTATAATTTGTGAGCCTGAATGTAGCCATTATGAGACCATTAGTTCTGCTCCTTGTTTGCTGTCTGTTCTTTTTTCTTTATGGTTCTCAGTTATTCTTTTGCAGAGCTGCCAGCTTAAGTCGTCCTGGAATCAAGAAAAATGGGCCTTGGTGGTTCGTGTTCCTGGAGCTGTGTCCATGCCAGTGGACTGTGGCAGTTAGACACAGATGATGCTCACACGCTCCAGAAGAGAATCTGACATCGCTGTTGCCGTTGTTGCTGTTATAGCTGTGGTGGCCACTGCTGCTACTGTTTCCAGGATTGCTATTTCTTAATTGGTTACTACAGCTAGCACAATGGAGACCCTGGCAGCAAAAGTAGCTACCACAGTTAGTTAATCTTTCATTCTATTGGGCATGATAAATTTAATTCTACAATTATACATTTGAATTGGCTTTGAAAGTTGTAAAATTTATAAAACTCAAGTTCCACTTGCCTATGGGATACCACCTTACAAGGACTCCAATTTGCAGTAAGGCTCGTTAAGGAAGGGAATGGCTCAATTGCCTTTAGCCTCCTGGCTATGGGTGGGTTAGGACTTCTGTTGGTCTTTTCTGTGTCGCACAGATTGCAAGCCCAGCGCCACTTTGAGATCTTTGGCAGCAGTTACTCTACAGCTCACGTGGTTGAGTCTGTATGATAATGAGTAATCAGAGTCGGGTAATGCCTGGGGGGTGGTTATCAACCTAAGCCAGAGCACTTGTGCGGCCTGGGCAGGTGTCTCCATGACAGGTAAGGTGACCTGCTGACGTCTCACGCAACCTAAGTCAGAAGCTCATTTTTTAGTAAAAAGGGGGGACCTGTAGGGCCCTGGCTCCCCATATTTGAGTAAACTGTTGCCTGCTTGCCGACCTTGACTAGATGTCCTTCCTATGCTGACTCCCTGATGATTTTCTTCTTACTGAATGCTCACTGGAGGTTCTTTGTTCGTGTATCCTGAATTTGGTGTAAACAGCTTAGATGCAAGAATGTAGAACATTGGGTAGCGAACTTCTGCCCTCTGGGGATCCTCCATTGTGCTGTAAGCCTGTATTTAAGGTTTCCTCCCTCCTTCAATAAACGGCATTTGGCATTCCGCTGGGCGAATGACTCGCTGTTTCTTGTCTCTATTTTTTTAATCCACAGCCCCTCGCTCGGACATAGTGAACAGTTACAGTAACGTGGGCATTACCACAACAGACATGTTCCCTGGAAATTTCATCTGCTGGTTTCAGGAAGATAGAGGCTCTGTCCTGCCCTGAACCTACTGATTGGTAACAGCTCCCAGACCTTAACACAACTGAAACCATGTGAGAGGCACTATTCTGACCTTGAAATCCAGCATGTGGGTCTCAACATCTGTCAAAATGGGAACAAAATCCCAATCTATCAAAGAGCCAGTCCACAGTTCCAGGATCCAGGAATGTCACTAAATGGACTACCCTTGCTTTACGGCTGCTGTAGTTCTGCCTCTTGCTAACTGAAGTGTGTCAACCAGGGTGTGTTTTCTGTGTATAAAAGACAAAGAACTATGAGGATCAGAGCTGCATGAGTTGGGCAAGTTCCCATGCAGCCGCTGGCTGGCAATAAAGGCTTTGTTTTTGGCTCTAAGAGTATCCCTGTGTGTTCTCTGGTAGACTTAACTTGTGACAGCTTCTTAAGTGCATCTAACTCAAAATAACCTTCATGCCAAAGAGATAAACCATGGAGTGGTATATTATAACTTTGGTTGAAACCATGACATACTCAGAAAGCAATGTGCCAAGCTACAACTCACCCAGTATGGCTACTCCACATCCTAGGAATTCTTGGTCCGTAGGAGCAGGAGGCTGCAGACATGGTTCATTTACATTTTCCTTCTGAATTAAACTGAGCACCCTTTCACATAATTAGTGATTATTTGTTTGTTTTCTCTTCTGAAGTGTATGGTCATGCTTTAGCTGTTTGCTTAATAATATGAATTTCCTCTCACCCTATTTTCTATCTTTTCATCACATTTATTGGAGTATAATCCCCACATCATAAATCTCCCCGTTCTAAAATGTATAATTAAATGTTTGTATATCCACAGGTTGTGCAGCCATCACCTCTACCTAATTCCAGAACACTTTTATTGCCCTCCAAAGATATCTAGTACTGTTCACTGCTAATCCCTCATCAGCGTCCAGATAGCCAGCCACCTCAGCTGGAGGCAACTGCTAGTCTGCCTGTGTTCAACCTTGCACATCAGCAGGATCATGAAATATGTGATCTTTTGATTCTAGCTATTTTCACTTAGCATATGGCTTTCAAGGTCATGGTTGACTAATATTCCATTGTGTGAATATCACAAATCACCTGCTCATTTATCTGATGGACATCAGGTTGTAATACTTCTTAACTTCATAAATAATGCCACCGGGAACCTTCAAGTACAGTATCTGCAGGGGTGTCTACTTTAAATTCTCTTCAGCATGCATCAGGAGCAAAGTTGCTTAATCACATTAGATCTCTTGTCTGAAAGTTCTTAATTTAAAAAATATTCAATCTGGGGTTTTGTTTTTAATGCTATTTGTTTTATTTTGTGGGTTACTCCCTTTGGGGTTAGTATTTTTGTATTTGGGGGAAGAAACAGTTTCCTACTCTGAGGTCATGAAAATGTTCCCCTGAGTTGTTGTTTGCTAAAAACTCCACTGATTGGCCTTCCACATTTGAATCCGTAGCCCATCTGGAGCTGATTTTGTGTATGGTGTGAGAGGGGGGCCAAGGAGGTTTTTTCTCCCAGGTGGCTACCCATGGATCTAGCATACAGTTAGAAACACCATCTTTCCCTCACTATTATTTTTCACTATCATTCTGATTCCTGTTGAATTTGTATTAAGTTGAATACAGGTGCTTTCTCACCTAGACTGTGCTGGGCCAGACTTCATGCCCCCCCCCCCCCCGGCATGGGACATGTTTTTTACGTTTGTATTTGTTTGCTTTACCAAAATATAGGGACTTCCTCTTTATTTCTGATAAGTTTTGTTTTATTGTTTTCAACCTATTCTTTCCCTGGTTAGGAAGTTTCAAAACTTTCATATTGTGTTCCAACAACTTTATTGTATCCAACAGGTTTAATAAGCATGCATTGTACTTTTTTTCCACTCAAAATACTTGAAACATTGGAGAACCCCAGGTCTTGAGAAGTCCCTGAGACAAGACACTAAAGAACATTGCTGAGGGAAGCCCTGATAACCCCTCTGTCCCTAGCATGTCATTCTGTCACGCTTCCTCGGTGTTCTGCCACCTCAGTGGACCCCTGTGGTTTGGTCAGCTTTAGTTCACCAGTCTACTTCCCCAAAATCGCTGCATAAATTCCCTAAAATACCCAAACACGAATCCAACCACACACAGTCATTCTCACCAACTTTCCCAATGAAGCATAAGCCTGCGCCAGCTCCTCTAGGAGGAAGAGAAACTTCCTAGCCAACCACAGACGACACGAAACCCCTATCCTGAGCCACCATCTCTAATACAGAGCAGCAAAGCCTCCTCACACTCAGCTGTGTAGCATCCCCTCCCAACCATCTACGGCAGGTTTCCTGTGTGTGGACGTAGCCTCACGCTCCTGCTGCTGTACCTTCCTGCCAGGGTGGGGTATAAGACAAAACAAAACCTTTCTTATTTCTAAGTTGCTTTTAGTCAGAGTGTGACTGAAAAAAAAAGAAAGAAAGAAAAGTAATGAACCAGTAAATTAATGGAGGTTATTTAAGCGAATGTGGTGCAGGCCTATTGTCCCATATATGAGACAATTTACATACACACATATATATACATACATATATATATACACACACATATAGATCTCCATAACCTATGGAATTATAGACATGAAAATGCTTGGAAGACTGTATACTAAACATGAATAGTTGCTATGCATAGAGGAAGGTGTTGTGCTTTATTTTTCTAATTTTTCTTTGAAAAATACAAACTTAATCAGGCCTGGTGGTGCAGGCATGTTGTCTCTGCTACTTACTAGGCTGGTTCAGGACAAAGACAAGTTTTAGATCAACTTGGGCAATTTGATGAGAGCCTTACCTCAAAATATAAATAATGCCTTAAGAGTTAGGGATGTAACTCGGACTGGTAGAGCCCTTACCTCGCATGTGCAAGGTCCTAGGCTCAATCTGCAGCAACATAAAAAAGGAAAAAAGGGAAAACAAATTCATAGTAAATATAGATAATGAAATACAAATACATAATAAAACATGCAGTAAAATATAAATATAAGAGAACAAACAGAAAAACTAGACAGAACCTTAGCTCTGGGCATACACTGTATCTGTGACCTCTACCTTGGCCCTTCAGGCCATGTGGCTTCAGATGGTATCTGAGCAGTGTACTGCACAAACAGGCCGCAGGCTGGAATGGGTCTGGCACTACTACCATTGCAGATGAAATTTCCCTGGGCAGCCATCTGCCTTTCTCCCCCTCCCCTAAACAAATATTGACTGTGAGTGAGGGTGCAGCCTCCTCCAGGTCCCTAATGAGTTGTGTTATGGTGACAGCAGCCGCAGTCAGACTGCAGCCCCAACATCTGTACGACCAGGAAGCTGCTCCCCAGGACGTGAGGAGGACCTCACTGTAGCCGTCAGTCCTCAGGAAAGAGGGATCCAAACTCAACATGCAGAGTGGTTTGGCGAGGCTATAAGAGCAGCCCAACCAGTGTGCACACCTGAGGATCTGATGTGTCTAACCATTTGTGATTTAGAGAGAGACTGGGGAAAAGCCAATCCCTCCAAAAGGGGAGAAGAAACCCCAGAGCTGCCATTGCTCAGTAGCTGGGAGTCCAGCAAAAATGGCCAAGGACACAAAGTGGCCATTAAATGATGCAAAGGGTCTTCTATCTTGAGTATGGGCTGTTTCCAAGATCAGGGCTCTGGCCACAGTCCTAAGAGGTCAGGAGGAGGCACCAGTGAGAACACACAGAATTAGTTTTCATGGAGGCAAAACCAATAAACCTGTCCATAAGAACAACAGAGGAAATAGGTACGGTGAGTTCCTCAGATGTCTTCATCTTGCCTCTCAGCCATACCTTTGTAGGACAGGTCCTGCTGTCTCTTAGACAAGCCTAGGAAGGCATTTGTTTGGGGTCTATGACTTCGAAAAAGAAAATTAACTATCTTACCCTGTTTGTTCCTGACAAGGTTCCCACAAATCTCAATTCTAGTTATTATATGTCTTTAAATAAGTCATAAAATTAGAACTGCATCATATGTGAGTGTGAAGGTATTAGAGGAAAGAGCTAATGCCACTACACAACACAGGGCAAAAACTGGAGTCTAAAAGACACATAAGCTCCTGTAGGTTCCTGAGGAGCTAGTGGAAGATCCAACCCTGGACTTCCTGATTGTTTCCAGCTGGTTCTGCAGGGCCATGCTACTCACAGTTTGGTTGTGCCCAAGAGGACCAGCGCTACCTGAGAGCTGTGAGAGCGGCCTATGTTTTCCTCAACCTCACTCTAGACTCTGGAGTGAAGCAGAGTTCCAGACACAGCCCAGAGTGGATCTTTGTTTGGAAAGCGCTTCGTTGAGGCAATGGTCCTCTCGAGGGAGCTTCAGTCAGATTACTGGAACCCTACTGGGGGTTTCCGGACACTCTGGCCTGTGTTGGGTCAAAGGTTATGCATTTCCATCATGTCTCCACATGCAGTTATCTGAATTTTGTGACCTCTTAAAAATCACAGGTTGACGCCGGGCGGTGGTGGCACATACTTTTAATCCCAGCACTTGGGAGGCAGAGCCAGGTAGATCTCTGTGAGCTAGAGGCCAGCCTGGGCTGCCAAGTGAGTTCCAGGAGAGGCGCAAAGCTACACAGAGAAACCTTGTCTCGGAAAAAAAAAAAATCACAGGTTGTACCTTGTCAAGCTGCTGGCAGGAGAAAGTGACACCTTTGGGAGGTGATTGTATCATGAAGGCATCATGTTTGTGATTGCCTTATAAAAGAGTCTGGAGGAAGCTCCTTTGCTATCTGATCTTTCCGGACATAGAAGGTGTTATCCGTGAGGAACAGGGCCTCTCCGGATGAACACTGAACTTGCTGGGGCCTTGGTTGTAGACTTCTCAGCCTCTAGAATAGCCAGGAAGAAGAGGTCTGCATAATTCAGAAGTCCTGGTCAGTATGTGATCTGGGTGGTTATCTCTCAGTTCCTGTTCTGCATGGTGGTCTGAAGAAGTCCTTTATCACGGCCACTGATTGAGGACCCCAGCTGGATTCCTCCAAGATGGTCACTTCTGAGTGTGGCCTAGCCTTCATGTGTAATGGTCTTCTTCTGGGGCTGGTCTGTCCTGCAAGATTTTAGTCTTCGAGGAACTCAAGATTACTAAGCAGGAAAGACTAAGGATAATGCCTTACCTTGTGCCTGTAGCAAAGTACAGGAGACAGAGGCAGAAAATGAAGGCAGAAACATCAGGCTTCCACCCTACCATTAGAGGTACCCAGGAGTCCAAGTGAGGTGTCATTTAAAAATATATTTCTTTCGTTTATCAATTAAAGCAGCCAAAGTTGTGTTACTATAGCAGGAATGGACTGGGAAAGCAGGTGATACTGGTGGGGATGATCCAGGAACCACACTTGAAGAACGGTAGATTCTCTGTGACATGCTGCTTCGATCACCACACCAGGAGAGGGAAGGTGACTGGTCGACCAGATAGCCTGGACCTCTCAGAAGGTGATCTGCTGGGGAATCCCCAGGTAGACTAGGCTAGGCAATATGGTAAAAGCAGAGCTCAAGAGTACCCTCTGGGCTGCTGGCATCTAGTTCTGCTGTCCAAACAGAGTCCAGGGGGCGACTCCTTGGTATACGTGGCTGCAGAATGGCCATTTCTGTGATGCGGCCAGCACCAGAAAAGTGTCTCAAACATAAGCTAACCTTTGGACTTTCTCCTCCTGCCTCCTTTGATCCTCTGTGTGAGTTGAGGAAGTGAGTGGGTCACGAATTACTGACACCTTTTACAAATGAGAAAGACCACTTCGGAGAGAGTGAAAGGCCTTCAGCGAATGGCTGATGAAGCCGGGGTGAAAGGCCACCCCTCCCCCTCTTTCTTCATTAGTTCTCCCAGTAATAATTCATTCCCCTTTGGGGTTCCATGCAGCAGAGTGTAAATAAGGTGTTTCTGAGCCGATCCCAGATGCTCAGGTACACTGCTATTCCCGAGAAGTAGGAAGGAGCGCTACACACATTTCACACATGAGGAAGGCACACGGGCACACGCAAACACATGTGAGGTGCTAAAGACATATTGAACTGAGTGCCAGTGCTGGAAGGATCAAAGTCTCCGAGCACAGGCCATCCCCAACGAGAGAACAGTCTGGAACTAATTTAACTCTGTATCTTGCCATTCATAAAAGTGTAGGCTGTGCCAAACCTTCGAGTGCTGTGCTCCAAAAAGTGCAGTTGTGAGTAGCGTTTCAGTGCCTTCAAGAGCATCCAAAGCTCAGTGGGTGTATGAAAAATAAAATGTTTCTTTGAAAAGTATAGTGAGAAATGAGCCTTCCCAGACAAGTCCATACATTGACACTTCAGCCATGAGATGCATGGTGTACCCCTGGACTGTATTTTTGAAAGGAGATTGCATTCGAACTTTTAACTCTAGGTGTGGAGCGCTTGTCCTTCACCATCCTGTCTCACACTGTTCTAATTGCTTAGTTATTTGTCTGTCTTCTCTTGGAAGTAAGAAAGTAGGAATTACATCTGTCTAGCTCATTATTGTGCCCCCGGAGCAATGCCTGGTACATAACGATATTTAATGAGTGAATAAATCAATGTCATCCCTTCAGTCTGGAGTGTTCTTCCCTGTTCCTGCTTTGAATGGCTAATTCCTTCTCACAGTCAGGAAATCAAGTCCCCTCTACCTACAGCAGATGCTCACCGATGTCACCATCACACTGTGTCCACAGTCACTGTTATGATCATACTGAATTCTAATGCCTTTTCATGATCTCAAGAATCCTTTTAACAAGAAATGTCACCATCACACACTGTCCACAGTCACTGTCATGATCATACTGAATTCTAATGCCTTCTCATTGATCTCAAGAATCCTTTTACAAGAAATGTCACCATCACACTGTGTCCACAGTCACTGTCATGATCATACTGAATTCTAATGCCTTTTCATGATCTCAAGAATCCTTTTACAAGAAATGTCACCATCACACTGTGTCCACAGTCACTGTCATGTTCATACTGAATTCTAATGCCTTCTCATTGATCTCAAGAATCCTTTTACAAGACCATGCCCACCTGCTCAAAGCCACAAATTGTCTTCTTTCATCAATGACAAGCATTTAAGACTGACATCAAGACGAACAAGAAAAAGCAGCGAGCAAAAAAACTGTAGGAAGACAACTTCAAAAATAGACCATTAACCCCCTCACGGAAGAATGCAACAGATTTATTACTTTTATTAGCCACAAAGAGGAAAGCAAGATCTTAACTAGAGGAATCTTCAAAGAACAAATGAAAGTTCTCAGGTACTAAATTCACAAGGAAGTATCAACTCAATGAAAATGACAGATAAAAGTTTTCCCCAAAAGAGGCAACTGGAAAAAAAAAATGACGGATAAAAGTTGTCCCCAAAAGAGGCAACTGGAAAAAAAAGACCAAAAAAAATTGTCAGAGTGGTCTAAGTGGTCCAAATGGTCCAACAACCAGCTAGTCTGAGTTTCAGGCAGAGAGAATGGAGAAAAGAGAAATAAATACCAACATCAACATCAATAAAATCCTGCAGTGCTGAACTGGAAACTGGAAGCATCCAGAAGGAAAAAAGAATACCCAAAGAAATTAGACTGTCACCCAGGCAAATCATGCATAAATTTCAGAACACAAATGACCAAGAGAAGATGCCCCAAGCTTCCAGAGAATGAATAGTAAATCGCATTCAATGGATCAGGTTGAGAACAGCTTTGAAATTCTGAACATCACAGAAAAAATAAACAGGAGCAAGATTCTGAAAGTTCCCAACAGTAATGTGGTTCAACTTAGAACTCCAAGTACGACAAATTAACCACCAGGGAAAGCTGTAACATAGGAGGTCTTATACTTGAAATGTTCTGAAAACTTCGCCTCCCATGAAATTCCTTAACAGAACCGCTTCACCAACACAGATACAAACGAGGAGGATACAGCTCAGTACAGAAAGGCAGGAACCAGAATACAGAGGGAAACAGGCACCGGCTCCTGAGTGGCGTGGAAAGAGATGCCGGAGCAACAGCTGTGCCCCACATCTGCTGATAACCGGTCCTCCGTAGAGCAGACCTGAGGGGCTGTCTATGCCAAGCACTCTGCTCTTTCATCTCAGCTTGAATAACTCCTGGAAGATGTGCTTTCACTGAAACAAAGAGGCAAACATCTGAGGAACAGAGAGTCTGAGCAGGAAGAGAGGAAGGGAGAATTCTAGTAATTACAGCAAAGCCAGGGGAAAGGGGTGTCTATATCATGTACTTGGTCTGGTAGCAAAGGAATCCTTAGTCATAGTTTTCCACCTGCAGACATCCCTGGAGCACCAAGGTAAAAGGAAAGAAACATGGAGGAGGCTTGGACAAGAAGACATTAAAAAAGCTGAAGTTATTACAGGCACAGAGTTGAGTCCAGACAGTCTATCTAATGGCATATTTTGGACTTTGTTCCCTGGGAAGTTTCGCACTGTGAATAAGTCAGAATGTGGCAGAGAGGACTCCTTCTTAGCAGGGAGGCCTGGGCAACAGGCAAAGATGAGGTGGGGAAGGACACCGATGTCTTCGCAGCTCCCAACTCCAGTGCCCCTGTGGTGCACATTATGGCAGACGAACGTAGCAGAGGTGCCTCAGGAAAGCATCAAGGGACATTGCCCTATGTAGAGATCTGCCGCTGTGTACCCTCCCCTGGTGACAGCTGCCTTCAGTAGTCGTAGGACCAGAGAGCTTGGGACCACGGCTGGCAGGATGGCTGCTCCCTCTGCATTTCTGGTTTTAGAGGCCCACAGACCATATGACTAACTAAAGTCAGATGTAGGACGTCTATAGAATGCTTGTATGTCTCTGGTCATTCTGTGTTTCAAATGCAGTTATTATTTTAAGGTGGATAAAGTTTTAAGTATCGAAATGGTAAGTGTATGACATGGCCATCAAGAGGAAAACAGCATGTTCGGTGACAGCCTGCAAACTAGTCCCCAAGATTCTTGCCTCTTGGTGTCACATCCTTGAGTGACTCCTCTTCTATGCAGAAAAAGACTGGTCCATGCATGTGACCAAGAGAGGCACTGCGGAAAGAAATGGAGTGTGGCTTTGAAGCTTCGGCCATCACAAGCACTGTGACCTTTTCCTTGCTCTTAGATCGCTTTCCAGGAGGAGCCTCTGCTGCTAGATGAAGGGGTTGATTCAAAGCATCCTATGAAGCGGCTGTCCTTGTGCACTGAGGCTCCAGCACATAGCCACACAAGTGCACCTTTTTGAAATTAGATCTTCCAGTCCATCAAGCCATCAGATGACTATGACCCTCCCTGACCTCATGACTACAATCTTGCAAGAGACGTTTAACAAGAAATATCTGCATAAACCACTGAATTCCTGACCCACAATGGCTGTGTAAAATAACAAATGTGCATCACTGTTTAGTTAGGAAATATAACAAGCATACCGCCTTTAAGCAGAAAATGAAAATCATCTAATTCTGTTAAATTCAACTTGTGGGCGAACACTCTAAGCCTGAGATCAATTGTCTGCTTAAACAGGAAGATTAGCAAGCATTAGGATTAGAGAGTCAATCCCAGATACAGGCTTGTCCTTAATGTAATCAGGAAGAGGAAAAGAGTTGGGAAAGGCATCTTCCTTTGTGGTTTAGTTATTTAATTTCAGAGCATCTAAAATGATTTCATGAATTTTGAATCAGATGTGTCGTCCACTTGAGATGCCAATGGTGTTCAAGGGATGGCATCTTGGGAACCTAAGTATTTCTGGACCATTTTAATCCACTGTGGATGTCTCGCATGTGACTTCAGAACTGTGGAGTTCAGTCTCCTCTCGTGTCCCCTGATGGTGGAATCAGATAATGCCTGACATTCTTGCCAACAGTCCCAGGTGGGACTCAAACCATAAATAATGCTACTGTGCACCAGGTCATTAGAGGACAAGCGAAGCGTAGCAACTGCAGAAAACTCTCTATAGACTTTTCTTTATGCGTACATACCTGAAAACATTTTAATGCATTTTTCTCAAGTGTCACACTTATTATTCATCTGAGGTTTGAAAAATTAATTTAGTCACATGCTCTGGTGTCAAAGCAGAGCAGCTGCCCTGATTTCCACATCCAAAGCAGTTCTGGACCAAGCTAAAAATAAAGCCTTTGGCCTGAGTCACATCTAAGTCATAATAATTAAATACCAAGGAGTAGAGGCTTGGGAAGGGTGCGGTCTGGTTTCATTCCACATGTGCATTCTTCGCTGAGTATCAAAGTCACAGCATTTGTGCGTGAGAACCACAGCGGCTGCATGCCAATCTGTGCATTTGCTCAGACCCACGGAGAGCTAACCTGATGCACCTGAAACTCTCAGAGCGCTGAGCTGCTTTTCCAGAGCAGCCTAATGTCTTAATGACCGTAAACTGACTCTAATCTCTCTGAGCATATGTGCAATCACAGTGTCGTGTCAGCCCAGTCCTGTTCCCATCAGATGTCCTTTTTATTGCCTTTCACCACTAGGGTGAAAGCTATGAGGTATTTCTCCCAGAACAGCCTTGCCCTCCAGCAACCTAACATAGCTGGCTTAGCATCCATTTCAAAGGTTCACAATGCAACTCGGTCTCTTCCTTGATTGGCGAATTTTAGTGCAGAGACAAGGGGAGCTCTTTCTTCGTGGTGTCCTCTGACAGGCTGTATAGTTCACTCACTCATTTTGAGACAATTTCCCATTTTGCTGTGAATACTTTTCCTATGTTTACATAGATAACAGAAAACATTCATCATGACTAAAATTAAGGGCCAAGTTCATGAAGCCTCATTTCATAAATACAGATCATAAACAATAAGGCTATGTGGTGGTTTGAATAAGGTGCCCCACACACACACACACAATAGGCTCATGTATTTGAATGCTTGCGGATGGAACTTTTTGATAGAATTAGAAGGATTAGGAGGTGTGACCTTGTTGGAGGAAGTGTGTCGTGTCATTGTGGGTGGGTTTGGGGGTTTTAAAAGCCCCGTGCCTGTTCCAGTTTCTCTCCTCTGTTTCTGTCTGTCTGTCTGTCTCTGTCTCTGCCTGTGGATCAGGATGCAGCTCTCAACTACTACTCCAGCACCATGCCTACTGCCATGATGATCATGGACTAACCCTCTGAAACTTTAAGCAAGTCCCCAATTAAATGTTTTCTTTGATAAGAGTTGCCCTGGTCACCGGCGGTGGTGGCGGCACGCCTTTAATCCCAGCATTCAGGAGGCAGAGGCAGGCAGATCTCTATGAGTTCGAGGCCAGCCTGGTCTACAGAGCGAGATCTAGGAAAGACACAAAGCTACACAGAGAAACCCTGTCTCAAAAAATCAAAACAAACAAACAAACAAAAAAAGAGTTGCCCTGGTCATGGTGTCTCTTCATAGCAGTAGAGCAGTGACTGAGACAAGGCATCGTAAGAATAAGAAAAGAGGAAGGAGCAACCAGCTGAGGACAGGGAGAGGAAGAGGAAGAGACACAAAACAATGATAGAACCATGCACAATGAGGACCTGAGAGATGCACAAGGCACTGGCCTCATGCCCCCAGTCTCCAAGCCTTTCCTTTAACACATGGGAACTTCCTTGGAAGTTTATGGTTGGCAATACTGTAATCCACTAAGAAACCCTGAAATTTTGGACCCACCTGCTCTTCACAGAAGGCTCTTCTCTAATGCCACACTTGGGAAACCTATGTCTTGGGTGCCTTCCTTCCTCTGTCTACAAGACTGAATGGGAACTCAACTCTTGTCAGGGCACTGAATGGGCCCAAATATTCAGACAATCATGTGTCCAGCCCCAATCTTAAGAGGTGAAAATGACACCCGTTCGGTGTCCCTAAGCTTTTGGAGGAACTAAATGAAACTTTAACAAGTTTCCCTCTGCGTTTGAGGTACTGTAACCTACTTGTAGATGAATGTTCTTCATGCCCCATATACGGCACCAGAAAGTGCCACATCCCTGTCCTTTGTCTCAGGGAAACACAAGGTGCCCCTCCATGATGCCCTCACACATCCATGTGGACTAATGAAACGTCCTTTTGCTGTGGCTCTCTGTCTCTGACCTTCAGTTCTAGTTGGCTAGGTGCATAGCTGTTCCTTGTACTGGGGACTTGAGGAAGGCCTAAGTCCAAAAGCTACAGTCCTCCTGTCTTTAATAAGCTAAACTCACTGAGATTGGGTTAAGTGGGCAGAAACAGAGGGAGAATGTATTTGCTTACAGCTCTGCAGAAACAACTAGTGTGGCTATTCCTCTCTGCAGAGGGAGAGGTGTGCAGCTTCTTCCAGTTCCTTCAAGCTCAAGTCTACAGGAGGCGGAGCTCAGAGGGGACACGTGGGAAGGATAGGTGTGTTCTAGCCATGTCTGGGTCCTGTGCCTCCTAAGTCTCAAAAGTGAAGAAGACAATCAGTGAGTCTGGAGGACTCTTACCACTTCATGACACTTCAGGCCTGGTAGCCCAAGCCATTTCTGCACCGCTGTACAAGCCGTGGCTGGGGTACCACAGGAGAATTGGTAGCTAAGGGTGCTGGTGTGCAACCCTGAGAGGAAGAGGTGACTCTTTCCACTACACACAAAGGGGCCACATGAGCTAGCTGTAGCCTCGCAGGTACTTGCCCATCTCTGGCCTTTCTCTCATCCCATAGAATATGGGCTGCAGATGGAAGAAGCTTAATGAGCAAAGAAGAAAAACAGAATTTCTATGGTATGCTCATCTCTGCAAGCAAAATCTCGGTCTCCAGAAAAAACAGCACGTAAAGCTGTGATCAGTCTCTCTCACATCCAAAGCCCCGGGGCGCACACTGCCGCTGTTGTCTTCCTGGGTCTCGGGAGTGTTACACAAGCAGCGTCTCCTGAGAGATGCTGCGCTAGGGAGTGGGGGATGCGAAGGCATCCTCGGTTCTCCCTCATGAGGAGGTAGACAAGGGGGACAGAGGAGAAGTGGATCCACCCAGGTAAAGTTGAAGCATTGTGATTCCACCGCTGAGAGGCAAGCGGCTGGGATTCTGGTGGACAGGCATCTCCCTGAAAGCTGTGGTGTGTCAGGAAGGCATCACTTTCCATTGTTCTGAGGCACACACAGCCACTGTTCATCCGAGGATCCCATGGCGGTTGCCACATCCTGTTTTAACAGCAGCAAGACCTCTGGTCTTTGACCCATGCAAATCTCAATTAGCTGAAATTACTCAACTGTATCCAGGCTCTGTCTTCCTTCAAACACCTAATTGTGTGAAAGCCACATTCCAGTGAGCCACAGCCCCCACTTCCACGGTCTGACCTTCCCATCCCAAGCCTCTCTCCAGTGTTCTCTGTAGAGTTTGTTTCTCCTTTTAATGAACTGTGCCAATCATTAGGGAAATCCCACTGCATCATGATTACTCTCGGTGAGCCTTCACTCATTAGCCAGTGAGCCAAGCAAATGTCCTCGTGGATAGCTGCTTCTAGCTCACAAGTCCAGCCAGGCACTGTGGCATCCCATCAGCCTCTCTGCCTACCCTGCTGAGAAAACAGTCAGGCAAGTACTCAGGAAACTAAAGGATGTTAATACAGTACCAAGTAGTAAATGTGCAAGGGGATTAGTATACATAGGTTTCTTCACTCTGGGTCTCTAGTCCCCAGACTATGGGGACATATAATTAGGGGGTCACAATCTAGAGAGACATTTTGAGTCCAAATGGTGACCCTTTTGAATGGCATACTTTCTTTTTGCTGATTTGATTATATATTCCATTTCAATTGCAGCTATCCCAGTTTGGACAGAAGGTTAAACATGACTTGAAAACAAACTGAGATCTCATTACTGTGATTCACTTGGCCTAATACGACATCATCCTTGAAACTGTACACAGTGACCTCATGGGTAACAGCATCAAGGCAAAGAGCCAGGATGTTACTGGCACCCATCCTGGAAGAGACAGAACTTCCTAGACCTTGAGTGAGAGCATCTTCCAAAAGAATCCACCCTGAACCAATCCAGACCAATGAAGAGCCAGATTTTCCAACCTTTCTGGGAAAAAATATTTAAAGTTTTTAATTATCTTCACAACAAACAAGCAAAAAAGATATGATCTGGTGGAGCACACCTTTATCCTAGCACTCCAGAGGCAGACAGGCAGATTTCTGAATTCGAGGCCAACCTGGCCTACATATTGAGTTCCAGGACAGCCAGGGCTACACAGTGAGACCCTGTCTCAAAAGAAAAATGGGTGGGGGAAGAGTTATGAATAATATACATTCTTGTTAAGTCTCTCTCTTTCTCTCTCTCTCTCTCTCTCTCTCTCTCTCACACACACACACACACACACACACACACACACACAATTCAACAAGCCTAGTGTGATAGCGCATACCTAGAATCCCAGCGCTCAAGAGGCTGAGGCAGGAAGTTAAGAAGATTGAGAGTTCAAGGCTAGCCAGGGTTATGCAAGAAGATGCTGTCTTTAAAAAACAAACCCAGTAGCCGGGTGGTGCTGGCACACGCCTTTAATCCCAGCACTCTGGAGGCAGAGGCAGGCGGATCTCTGTGAGTTCGAGGCCATCCTGATCTACAGAGTGAGTTCCAGGAAAGGCTCCAAAGCTACACAGAGAAATCCTGTCTCAAAAAAACCAAATAAATAAATAAATAAACAAATAAATAAATAAATAAACCCAGCGGCCACTAGACTCAGGCATGGCCCTGTGCCCATTCTGTCCAGGCAGCTGTCCCCATCAAACCTTGTTTCTGTACTCCTCTGACAATCTCCCGTGGAGTCAGCCCTACCCTTTAGTTCTTTCCCAGACTATGGGGGCTGACTTCATGGTGTGAATCTAACGGCTATGGCTCAAATGTGTCTAAGGCAGCACGGCACACACCACCACTCTGCCGTAAAGCAGCGCAGCCAGGGACCACTCGGTCCTGCATTTTAGTGGAAACAGAGTTACCAGGGTAGAAAGGGACAGAGAGTCAGTGTGGCCAAGAAGAGGTAACACACAAGGCCCAAGATGCAACGGGTACAAAAGTGAAAACGAGTAGCTTCAACCCTGCAACTCTTCAAGCTTCTGTGGGAAGACAGTCCAGAAGTCATCTCCATCAAAGGATAATACCCACCATGCTCAGCTGTAGCTCATTAAATTCTCAAAACACTCTCCGATGCTAGCCCCTGGTAAAGAGTCTGAGAAGCCATCCGGGCAGATGAGGAACTGAGGCTGGGAAGATTCAGATGACTTCCTTAGGTAAAGGGAAAGCAGACACTGAAAATGAAAGCCCGTTGCGCATCCCGGGCCTTTTGTACTGTTTCCTCTGGGTCCAGACCCTGTGGAAGCAGCAAGGGAAACTCAGCCAGGCCTCTGATGAGTTGTGCAGCAGACAGAGGGGACCAGGGCTTCTGCCTAGCTGGTGCAACTTCGCCTGGTGACAAAGAATATTGAAGGAAGTGCAATGTATGCAGCGAACCTAGGCGCTTGTCCCTGGAGGGTAGTAAAAGGCTGAAAGACACCTGCCCTGCTAGAATAGCAGAGGTTTGAATTCCCCTAAACATATCAAGGTGGACTCAGTCACCTCCCGCCATATGGAGTTCATTATCCTGGAAGCCTGTACGAGTTGAGTATTACTAGGTTAAAGAGGGCTCTGAATGATGTTATGGTCAATTGATCCAAATTGGATTATTAAGAAGGAGGCTTGGCTGTTAGAGGTTTCCCCTTTGTGCTTGGGGATGATGTTCTGAGAAGAAACGCTGGTGACTAATCCTCAGATGGCTTGAAAGGAGCTGATCCAGGGTGGAGTGTTCTGTGCTCTTGTGCAGACAATTTTTGTGGTTTTGATAAACAGTCCCCCAGCGAAGGACTGAAAATGTCTTGGCACTGTGACAAGCCTAATGTCAACAAGATAATCCAAATACTATAACTTCTTTCCTTGCATTCTTAATTTTGAACCCAACAGGCTTTGGACTTGATTAATTTCTCTGATTGTAATTAAAAAAAAAAAAAAAAAAAAAAAAAAGACCAACATAAAAATACTGGTTCAGCATGTCACATTTTCCAGGAAGTTACGCTAACCCCTGATGCCTTCTGGTCAGATCCTATGGAAGGTCCTTGACTTTGACAAGGATAGTTTAAGGTTTTTAGAAATGACCTAATCTAAACTCCTTTGTCCTAGAGAAGTTCTTCTCCGATGCTCTTTTTTCCTTTTGCTTTGCTTTTTAGTCAGAGAACAGTAAGAAAGAAAAAGTGTGGGGGGGGAGGGGGGATTATTCTGAAGTTTACAAGACGTGATGCATGAAAAAAAAAAGTTCGAAGTGAATGAAAATTTTAAGATCTAATAGCTTGAATAAACACAGTGGCAACTCCATGAGGAGAATTCACTCACCTTGAGTCCCAGACAATAGACAAGTGCAGAGGATTAGAATTTCAGAGAAGGCTGGGTGTGATGAACACCTGTGATCCTGGAGGCTGAGGCAGGAGGATTGTAAGTCCTAGGGCAGTCTGTATTATGTAACAACTTCCTGGGCAGCCTGGGCTACATACCAATTTTTTTTTTTTTCATTCTAAAAAAGAAAGAAACTGAGCAAATAATCAGGAATGCTGGGAAATAACAAATACCTTAGCAAGGAAAAGTTTCAAACTTTCAACTTAGGATGAATCTGTTCAACACTAACACTCAAAGAGAAATCCAAAAGAAACTGTGAGGGGATTAAGAGAAAAGGTCTTAGAAGCTGCGATATTGCTGAGAAGCCTCCAGGAGCTCATCCCTAAATAACAAAGGAGGCAGCAAGCAAGCATAGGGGTGATTCTGTTCCCTCTCCAGCACCTTCTGCCTACCATCTTACACATTCTTAGTCCCATATTATCTCTCCATTAAGTATGCCTGACACACACCAAACAGGCTGCCTGGACGGCCACAATCTAATATAAACAGTGGTGTTGGAGGCTGCTGTGATGGCCGCTGTTCCAATCACTGGGGGCTCTCACGGTCCTTGATAGTCATATCACCAGCAGTTGAACTGAGAGGCAAGCCTGTCTATGTTAATCCCTCCCTTGACACGAGGTTCATTTCCCAAGTCAAAGCTGTACATCTTTTCCTCTCCTCCTCCAGACTTCCAGCTCATTAGGGCAGTCAGCAGTGCATTGAGTGTATAATAACAGATCATTAGACCTATCAGAGGGCACTACCCACTGGCTAGCTGTGCTTCTGGAGACTCACAGACGAGATGGTCAGTGGCACCCTAAGGTCAGCTGGACAGAACGGAAGATTGATGGAACTCCGAATTACAGACATGGTCTAGGGATTCAACAGTCTACCTACGGTCCTTCCTACTGGAGAGGAGCCAAGAAACAGAGCCACATCCCCCAGGGAGGAGAAGGGACAAGGCTCTGCAAACTGATTCTGACTTCTAGGAGCAAAGAGGACGTCATCTCCATCATCTCCATCATCTCTTGACTGGGTAGCAGTGCTTTGTACTTCAGAGTTCGCCCTAAGAGCCCCAGGGCTCCTTCTCCCTGACCTCTGCTGGCCAGATCTCACCCAGGAAGCTGCTGTCCTCTCCGTTCCCCACCACACAGCCTTACACTAACTTCTGCTAAAAACCGCAGCTATCGCTTTTCTATTAACCCCCACCATCAGCCACACCATGACCCCCTCGTCCTTTGTGTCACCAGCTTCTCAAGACCCAGTTTGCTCCTTCCCTGCTCAAATCACCTGTGTTGGCTCCTGCTACCCAAATATAAACGTTGTCTCTCTCTGACCCAGCCCTATCCACCCTCCCACCACCTTGCTCACAGCCACCCCTTTTCACGGGCTACTCCAGGCTGAACATTCTTCCCAGTTCCTTGCACACTCCCAGGACCTCTGTGCCTCTGCTCAGCTTCGCTGTCCATCCAGGAGGATGGGGGCTGTACATCACATAGAGCTCGGAGGCCCTTTAGAAATGCAACCAGTCCAAATTGAGATGCACGGGGAAAGGGGGAAATTATACACAAGACCCAAAGATGGGTGCGAGTTTTCTCATTTACAGTGTTTGCATTGAGTGCATGGTGAATTGAGATGTCCTGAGATTCTGAAGCTATTCTGCATAAGTATGTAAATGCCTCATTAATGATTTTGCGTGGGTTGCATATTGAAATATGCTGGGAAGCATCGTAAGTGCAATTTCATTGGTATCCCAGCTTTTAATTCAGCTACTATAAAATTTTTAATGTGTAGCCCACAACAAATTTCTGCTTGACCCTCCTGCTCTAGACTGAGTGGCCTCCCTTATGCCCTGAGATCAGTGACCTGCAGTTTCCCAAAGACGAAGGAATTTGCCTCCTAACTACTGTCAAGACCCTGTATCAGTTTGCAACCTGCCACCTTGTCAAACTCATCCTTCAAAGTCCAGGTTGAACCCATTACCCACTAAGCCTCATGTGACCCACAGGCGTCCAAATTAATCTTTCTTGCATCTGAAAATTCCACACAAATTTATCTCTTGTCCTATTAGTCTCTACCCTGTAAATTGTGGTTATTTCCGTTCATAGCTCCCTGCAATTCACTACAAGCCCTCCACAGAGGGCCACTTCTAATTGATGTCTTAGTTTTGGGGTTGAATAAAGATGCAGACCCAGGCTGAGGAACAGACTCAGGACTTCTAGCTATGGATGTGGATTAAATCACTTAATCTCTACCTTGATTTCCACCCGGTAAAGTGAGGACAACAGCAATTGCCCGTCATTGTGAGACTAAATTAAAGTGACACAATGCGGGGTATTTAGAACAAGGTCTGGCATGGGAAACGGTTAGAGTTGTCGTGACCTATGACCTGAGCCCTCGTATGAATTAGAGCTCTCCAAAAACAAAAAACAAAATCAGGAAGAAACAGAGACAGACAGACAGACAGACAGACAGAGAGGGAGAGACTCTGCATATGTGAGGGGACCAAAGTGCTTGGAAGGAAACAGTCAGCAAGCTAGAAATCCGTACCGGAAGCGTGAGTACAGCCTGAGGTCTGAGTTTCGTGAAGAACACATTAGAAATTGAGAGGGTTTTGATGGTAAATTCCTTTCTCTTTGGGAAACCTGAAGCCATTGCTCTTGAGGGTTTCACATGATTGAATGATAAACACCCACATGATAAACAGCGTTCTGCTTTCCTGCAAGTCAACTGATTAAAACATTAAATACATCTAAATGATCTCTTCACAACCACACCTAGACTGGTGTTGGCCAAACTGAGTGCCAGAGCTCAGCCAAGGTAATACATAAAGTGGACAGTCTCATGCATATAGGATGTACTGTGTCTTGGAGACATTAATGGGGGTTCTTTTTGTCCCCCTTGTACCTCACATCCTTAAGTCAGATGATTAAGTTGATTAGCTACTTCATCCATTAGACAGCCTATTCGGTGGACCAGTCAACAAATGCTGCATTTACTCACAGCCTATGAGATCCCCTCCGTTCAAAGTAATGGAGACCAAAGGGTGAAGAAGGCAGAGCTCTCCTGGTAAAGGGAGGAAAAGATGTGTAAAAGGTGAATGGAAGACCATTTAGGTACTGGGAGGGTTGGAACACTCTTAACAGGACTCTGCTCTGAGGGGAGATGTGCTGTGGCATCTCGGGAGACCAGGAGGGCTGGCACTCCTCCTGGTGGGAGCTGCTTCTCAGTATCAAATGCTGATGCTGCAAATTCCTCCAGCTCTGTAAGGAAACGGGAACTTACCCTCTCCCCTCCCTACCACATACAAGCATACAAATGCACCCATGCACAGATACACAGGTCCTCTTCTGTGGATCCTCCCATACCGACTTCTAGTGCAAAGGATTCCTTCACAGGAAATGTTCCAAGAATGACGACAAAGGACACCACCCCAGAGACAGGCAAGCTTTTTCCCAAGACAAAGCCAGGGGTCTTCAGGTTTCTCTCTGGCACTAAGCTCACAGTGAGGTAGGCTGCAGAGAAGACCTTGGCTAGCCCCACCCATCTCCCTGCTCCCCACCCTTCCTATGAGGCAGGGACTGAAGGCTGAGTCTACAGGGTACCTATTAACCCAAGGCAAAGGAACACCAGTATCTACACCAGGGTGAAAACTGTCACCAGGAGAAAGTGCAATTCTTTAAAGGCTAGCTTCTTGGAGTCGGGGGTCAGGGTAGCAGGAGGAGAAGAGTTAGCCTCTTTACTGATCTCAAACGGGGGTGGCCAAGTTCAAAGCTTTTTACCCTCCTCAAACATTTGTTTCTGAAAACATGAATGACACGAAGCAACATGAAGGGAAGCTTCCACAATCAAACAAGGTTCAAAGGCATCACATGTAAGCTACCCTGCCTCTTTATAGTTATGCAAAAACATCTTCCCAGCACAGGAGAACATCTTGTAAAATGCAGGTGTGGGGAGGGTTTAGGATAGTTTTCGTCTTTCTAAACTTTCAATCAGGTTTCAGAGGAGACTAAAACCCTTTCAGAGATTCAGTTCCCAACATTTATGTTTCAGAGAGATGATTCTCAGGAAGTTATAGCAGGATGTGTGACCAAAACAAGGGAGTGCAAACAAACAAAAAGAAGAGATAGCCACAGAAAGCAGAGGATTGAACTCAGAAACGAGAAGGGAGTCTCCAGGGAAATGAGGCAAAGAGACCCCAGGCTGGCAGCCATGCCATCAGTGAGAGATTCAAAAGCATCACACAGAGATCGGGTCAGGAAGAGGAAATTGCCACAATTCTTCCTGCAACATCTTAAGAGTAAAGTTAGCATATGTTCAAAGTTAGAAATTAGAGTAAGTTTTAACAGGTTTTCTGTCCCCCGATAATAGGTTTCTCCCCCAACACAGTAAGCCAGATCAAGTGAAAATAAAAAAGTATAACAATAACGGGTTTACTTGAGCAAAGCAACTCCCAGGTGGGTTCTCCAGTCCCAGAGATTGAGGCTGGAGAAGCCACACACCCAAGCTAAATCAGGGAGATTTTATAGCTTGTAGACAAGGGATGATGACAGGTCTGCCACAAGCTGGGTTTGTGCCCAAGTATGGTCAAAAGCTGAATGCTTTAGGCAGGGACTTAGGCTGCTGATAACTTCAGGAGAGGAGCTGTAGCTGCCAAGAATGCAGAACTGGGTTTTTTAGTGACTTTTCTTTGTTGGAGATTCTCTGAGAGGGTGGAGTTTGGAGAGAGAGAGAGACAGGAGTGGGGTTTTCTGGATCATGCAGGGGAAAACTGGAGGTTCCAAATCAACAAGTTTTTTTTTTTTACAGGTTATAGAAAAAATACATAGGTTAACTCCAAAGACAACAGTTCCTAGAGAGAAACAGAACTTTCATCTACCCCAAATTCAGAGGGCTCTGTGTGTGTGTGTGTGTGTGTATGAAGGGTTTTGCAATGGTGGCTACAATTCTCACCCCTCCTGTACCCATGGCCTTTGTCTTGTGATATTGCAGATGCCATGGAATCTTATCAAGGTAGAATGGGCCAAATGCCTCTTGATCTTGGGATCTAGTTATGTGGCTTGTTTTGGCCAATGGAATGTTAGTAAGTGGGCTGTCCTTTTGGCATCTCAGAAGTCTCCCTGAACAAGGACCAAGGGAAGCTTGCTGAAGATGAGCCCAATGTGGAGCTAAGACAGGTTTCCCACTTCCATCAGACCAGCATAGAACAGCAGAACAAACACAGGGAAACCCTACAACTGAGAGAGAGATCGACTTTTCATTAATGTCACCGAATTCTGTGATCTTTTTTTCTGTTATGTAGCATTTGTGAGCGTACGTAACTTGTGCAGTGGAGATGGATCTGGGGTGGTACAGCTGTTAGAGGAGATGGAGAGAAGAAATGAAGCTAAAATCCTTATCTGCAAAATAAAAAATCTACAGTAGAAATTATTTCTGTAGGAAGAGGGAGGAAAAGGAGAGAAAAAAGAAGAAAGATAAGATAGATGAGTATATTATTTAAAGGAATAAAAACCTGAATTAGTGGAGAAATAAGTGAAATGAATTTCACAGATGGTTAGTTGTGTTTTAAAATCCTTAAATGACCACTTAATTCATTTGGGTATGTTGATATACATACAAAGAGATAAGATGTTAACCAAAAGTACATAATAATAATTCATTTTAAAAGGGCACAAACTGCAATACCCAAGGGAAATGTAGATATAAGTCAAATAAACTATAAACAGAGTCTGATGCTCCCACAGTAATGTCCTCCAGTAAGAGTGAATCAGATGAAATCTCAGATAAGGCATTCAAAACAGTGGTTATAATATGAACAGTCAAGCAAATCAAAGACAAAAAACTCAACAAATCCCAAGAGAACAAAAGCAAGCAACTGAAGGAAATTGATGTAATATATAAAAGTAGAATTCAACTGAGAGAAATTCTAAAGGAAAAAATATAGTGAAACACTGAAAGTGAAAAAAATGTAACAAGTCATATGAAAAGCTCCATAGAAGTCCTAACCAATCGAGGACAGAATTCCTGAGCTTGCAGACAAAGGAGGGATTGGAACAATCCAATAAGGACAAAGATAAATTAATAAGAAGATATGAGGAAATTTTCAAGCTATATGGGGATATGTGGCATACTAAAAAAGATCAGATATAAGAATTATGTACAGTGGTGGCACACACCTTTAATCCCAGCACTCAGGA
>CABHPQ010174210.1:31375-42364 GCA_902168405.1 Peromyscus aztecus | reverse complement strand
TGTTCTGCATGTTGGTAGAAATCCATAAAGGATTAGCAATAGGCTAGAATGAAAGACTGAGCAGAGTGGAAGGGAAGAACTTGGGGGACCCCAAGACTGCACTATCAGGCCTAATCCCTAGGGGATGGAGGTAGGCCGGGAGGAGGGGCTCCTGCTCACACTTGCATCAGGACTAAGGATAGTCCAAAGAGACCTGAAAGGAGGACAGGAAGAAGGATGAACATCCCCTACCCAAGTCTCAGCCTAGTGTGGCAGCATTAGATCCCTAGTAGAAAGAGGTTCTGTGGGTCAATGGAGTCACAAAGGACTGGGGATGGGCTAGAAGGAAATGATGAAAGGGGCCACTAGGAAGAACTAGGGGGACCCTTGGTCCATACTAAGAAACCAAGTTCCTAGGGTATGGGGACAGACTCTGAAAGAACCTTCTTTATTCCTCAAATTATATGCATTTCCTATAAATTGCTGTATTCAAAGAAGATTCAAAAACATTTAATAGTGAAGCATGAAGATCAGGCATAGGATCTTACACTTATAGCAGTGACATCCTGGGGATCTGTAATCTCTTTCCTTTAGTTTCTTGGCCATCACAAACTCTTCCATCCAGAGAGGGAAAGGGTGTCAGGTAAACATGTCGTAGTCTTCAGGAAGTCAGAACAGTAGCTACTTACAAGGTAGTCTGGACTTAGTGCTTTAACAGGTTAGCTATACGGCAGGTTTTATCTGCAAAGATCTGCCTTGATTATGACTTATCATGCTGTCTCAAATAAACCACCTATCACATAATTCTGGTGGTCTATTTCCTTAAATTTATTTCCTGCCAAACTCCAAGTCCTTAGCAGTATCTTTAGCTGGATGCCCTTAAGGTGCCTCTGGAGCCTCTCTGGGCTTATTTTCCTTTTGGCCTTTCTAGCTATTCAGTACTCTCTTGCTCTTTCTAAATAGTGCTCCCTCAACACAAATCTCCCTTCCTTTGCGTTCCCATTCCTGTCTATTCTCCATCCATTCAGGCTTGTGCACTTAAAACGACCATCACAACTATGAAATTGATGAAGCTGCATATATTATGAGGATATTGAACCTTGATTCAAATAATAATTTCAAATATGAAGTTGTCAGGCAATGTAGCTTTTTCTGGAAGAGAAATTTGGAGGACAAAGTGGATATTTTGCTACTCCTCAAGTGACACTTGTAAAACCTTTCTACAGCATTGACTCCGCTTACATGGTAATGTCAAACAATCTGTGGCCTTCTATGATTATAAGGGGAAGACAAAAACTTCCATCATCATTATCAATTCTCATACATCTGACTCCAGTAAGACAATGACCTTTTCAGGTGTTAAAATGGGACATTAGCCAAAGTAAGAAGAGTACGGGAGAGAAAAGGTCAGCCGAAACCAACAACATTTTACCTTTAAGTTCCCTGGATAAGTGGAGATAGTCTCAGTAATAATGTGGCCCCCTCCAGTCTACTACTGACTCTGAATTTTAGCCTACTTAAGCAGATTGTGGTGAAAGAACAAATAATAACTTATTAACTTTATTACTGACCCTAGCTATTGACAGTTCTGTATTTGGCTTAGATTCATTCACATGGATAAATGGAAACGAGTGAGGTTTCCTTTGTTTTTAATGGATGCTAACCAAAGCTGACCAACCCAGTCAATCTATTGTGTAATATTGAATCGAAAACCACTGTGAAGAGCAAAGGGCAAACGAAAGCATGTTTGCTTCGCATTTAGGTTCTGATGAACACACCTTGAGAAGATTCCATTTTAACATGCACAATTATATCCAAGGAATTTGGTTTGGGTTTTTGAACAATAGCGTCAAATGCAAAGTCAGTGGAATTTATTTCCTTTTGTCTTCTAGAATTCTTCCGTTTTGAGAAGAATTTATAATTAATCTTTTTTTTTTTTTCTGAGGACACAGCTCTTAAAACCATAATTTATGGTTTTGTAATTTAATGTTTCTTAGGAGGAACAAAACTTTAGGCAAAACACCACCAACTCTTAAGAAATCTTTATTTGCTCTTATTTTAGGAAACAGGATTAGAATGTAAACATCATAGAATCTGACACATTATTTTTTTAAATAGTCTTCAAACATTAATTTTCTTATTTATTTATTTTATTTTTTTCATTTTACATATCAACCTCAGATCCCCCCTCCCCCCCCTTTTCCTGTCCTCCCCCCCAATTCCCCTCCCCCATCTCACCCTCTCATCCACTCCTCAGAGGGGTTAAGGCTTCCTTTGGGTAGTCAACAAAGTCTGGCATACCAAGTTGAGGCAGGGCCTAGCCCCTCCCCCCTGCATCAAGGCTGGGCAAGGTATCCTACCATAAGGAATGGGCTCCAAAAAGCCAGTTCATGCACTTGGGATAAGTCCTGATCCCACTGCCAGGGGCTCCACAAACAGATGAAGCCACACAACTGTCACCCACACTCAGAAGGCCTAGTTTGGTCCCATGCAATTTCCCAGCTCTCCTTCCAGAGTCCTTGAGCTCCCACTAGCTTGGGTCAGCTGTCTCTTTGGTTTTCCCATCATAATCTTGACACTCGTTGCTCATATGATCCCGCCTCCCTCTAGTCAACTGATCTCCAGGAGCTCAGTCCAGTGCTTGGCTGTGGATCACTGCATCTGCTTCCATCAGTTACTGGATGTAGGTTCTATGATGACATTTAGAGTAGTCACTAATCTGATTACAGGGGAAGCACAGTTTAGGCAACATGGCAACATTTCCACTGCTGCTAGGAGAGAATCTGACACATTATTGTGTACATAATAGTTAACTATAATATAGGATTCATTGACCCCCCCCCCCCCCCCAAAAAAAGTATACCTGTAACCAGTCTGGTTCATATGACCTCTGTGGGCTTTTACTAGATGCTACATCTAGGGTGGGATCACCTATCTATTAACCCTGAGAATTTATGTAAATAAAGCCTAAGACAAGCAGACGTTGTACATTTTCCTTCTTTTAACCAGCTCTTACTGTTTCTGGGCTTTGCAGACAAACGTTTACAGGAAACAAGGACCATGCAGCCACTGTTCTTTCCTTCCTAACCCGTAGCATCCTCTCTTGATAGGTCCAACCATCAGTCCCAGGTGAAAGCACTCTGAGCCTTCCTTACCCCTCAGTCCTGAACTCGGCTTTGTTCTTCAGTAATTCTGAATATTTTCCTCTGAAGGCAGTTAAACTTGGAAAAACTGTAGCAAAACATTTTGAAAACAAAGTGGCACTTTCCAACCCATTTTCTCCAACGTGAGCATCTTAGTTACTTTTGCATTACTGTGACAAAGTATCTGACAGAAACATCCTAATAGAGGAAAGAGTGGTTTTGGCTCATGTGGGTGGCTAGCTCTGTTACTTTGGGCCTGAGGTGAGACTGAATGAATGTCATGGTGGTGGGGAGTCTATTCTGCACATGGGACAGAATAGGAGACTCTTCACCCCAGGACAGACAGGAAACAAAGAAACAGAATGTTTGCCCAAGGACCCTTCTCTAGTGACTTACTTTTTCCAGTCTTCAACCTTGTAATTATTCTAGAACTGCCCAGAATAGCACCAGTAGCTTGGACTAAGTCCCCAGCACATGAGCCTTTTGGAAAGACACCCCCTTACCAACTAGACTCATCATATTGCTTGGCAATCAGAGATTGTGATCAGTGTGATTTTTAAATGCTGTATTCAGTGCCATTTTGTCTGTCCCACAAACTGGTACCAGTCTACAAACTGTTTTCTGCCCTTAATGTGATATGTGAAAAAAATAAAATCAGAGGTTTTAGAGAAAGAATTTGTCACAATTTTATATTTGTTAAACCTAATAGTAAAAATGAAATTTTATATTTTATATGCATGTGAGTTTTTATTTTGTTTTTTTCCATTAAATCAATGATACTGCATTTTACTAAAATGATATTCTTTTGTGAATTGAGGAGAAAAATCCAAAAGAGTCCTTTATCATTGAGAAATACTGATGGGTATGATTGTTATCTAGACAATCGTAATACATGATATGTAATAAACTAAGAATTCTGAGAAGCCACACAGTGTAGACACACCTTTAACTAGGATTTGCCAGTATCCACTACCAGAATCAGTATCTTCCAGTTCTTTCCTTATTGTTAAAAAAAGAGGTCATTTTATGTTTTAAAAGGTTTATTATTATTATTTTTGCTCTTACATTAGGTCTATTAATATCTTATATAACCGATGCTTTATCAAGTATATTTCAGGAAACATTGAACTGTGTGGAGCAAATTTGACAAAACATACTTTTTAATGGAACAGTAATGTATTTCTGTGTTTAAAAACCTATTCAAAATAAAGGACATGGTGGTAGAGCATGTGCCTAGCATGTAGGATACCTTGGGTTCAACCTCCAGTTTCACAAACAAAACAAGCCTCAAACAAAAAATAATACCAATCAACCAAGCATCAACTTCCCCTCAAACCTCCAAAGACCAGAGAGTACCCACCCCACACATACATCATGCCATATTGTACGTTTAGGAATGTATGCTTTAACTGTACATGTATGTTAAGTAACTGTGATGTAAAAAGTAGAGGCACCATCAAGACATGGCCAAAAGATAGAGGAGATCACTTGAGGTCAGGTGAAGGAAGAGGAAATAAAAGTGAGAGGGGAGGAGGATTTTAACTCTGTGTGTGTGTGTGTGTGCGTATGTATATGTGTGTGTATGTGTGTGTGTGTATGTGTGTGTGTGTTGTTGTTGTTGTTATTATTTTTTTTTCCATATAAAAAAACAGGACGCTGTGTTGGAGCCATTGATCTTGTTGTGAATTCCCATCATGTTCAGGACTGTTTTCAGCTGTCCACAATTGAGTGCTTTTTGAAAGACTTCAAAGCAGACTCTGGAGGTTTTGGTTTGCACACATAGGAAGCCTGACCACCGATTTCCTGAATTAAATGCACACAGGAAATCCAAATTCTTGGGCTCCTAGTGATACTCAGGCTGCACTTTCTTCCTTGAATGACAAAATATTTGAACATTCTTAAACTGAAACTACAACGAAGGAATGGACAGAATGCAGTTAATTTCCTCCAGGCCCTGAATTTAGAAGTAAAGTGGCACTAAAGGGCCACTGTGCAGAGACAGTTCCTGAGGGCCGTGGGCATCACATTGCCCCACAGGGTGTTATTCCCTGGGAAAATTTTAGGGTTCTGGGTTTCCGTGTGTGTGTGCGCGCGTGTGTGTGCATGCTTATGTGTGCACGTGTGGAGGCCACAGGTCAATAATTCTCCTTCAGGTACCTTCTACCTTGTTTTGAGACAGGAGTCCTCATGGCCCAGGAACTCACCAGATGTGCTAGACTTCTAACCAGGAGTCTTTTTATCTCTATCTCTCCAGCCCTGAGAATATGGGTGTGTACCATCATGCCCTGTAGCTGGAAGTTTTCCAGTGTCCAGCAGAGTGTCAGGACAAATCTCTCCCATTCGCGTGCTCCAAGTAAACACACAGAGGCTTATATTAATTATAACTTCATGGCCATGGCTCAAGATTTTGCTAACTAGCTTTTATATCTTAAATTTGCCCATAACTATTAATCTATGTATCACCACACGTTCCATGGCTTTACCTGTGTCCTATTACATGTTGCTCCTTGGGCAGTTCACTGGCATCTCTCTCAGTCTTCTTCCTGTCTCTCCCTTTAAATTTCCCACCTGCCTCTAAGCTGCCTTGCCGTAGGCCAAATGGCTTTATTTATCAACCAATCAGAGCAACACATATTTGCAGCGTACAGAAAGACATTCCCCCATCAATGCCCAGATTTTTATTTCTGGTGATCGACCTCCTTTGCTTGCAAAGCAAGTGCTTTACACACCAGTCAATCTACACAGTCCTCATGCAGGCTGTAACTGTTGAAAACTTGATATTATAAGTGCTTCATAAATGACCAAATGTTTTATACCAACCCCAACAGACCCAGTGATTAAAATCAGACTGGCGAGGCCTTATCAGTGAAGAGCGTACAGGCTAAATGCTGATTTCCTAGGGTCAAGCTCTGGACTCTCTGCTACTGGTGTAACTTTGACTAAATAACTTGGGTATCTCCATCCTGTGGTTGGAGTGGAAGAGATAATACAGTGCTGACAGGGATGTGGTGCAGAGTAAGTAGCTAATGGTCAGTTTTTATAATTTATGTTGATAGATACAATGTCAGGTAGACTATGTTTTCAAATGGACTTGATTATTTTCTGTTACCTTGTGGGCAGACTACACAGGAAGCCAAATTATTAGGCTGTGGAAAAGAGTTACTCCTGTGTTTATGCATTATAGCACTAGGCTGTAACCACATGATGCCTTTTGTCAAATTCATGCTTGCACCTGGCTAACAGCTTCCAATAGCTCATGGGCCAGAGTTGCTGGCCTGAGAGCTAGTCTGCCTCTTCATGGTGTCTGCAAGCTTATGACTGTATGCTAATGGAAGGTGGGAAAGGACTGTGTGCTCTGACTTTACAGTGTCAGTCCTAGATAGTCACCTTAATTGTTCGGTCACAGAAATCACCGTTCTGCTGTTCCATTGTGTATATATATATATATATATATATATATATATATATATCCTCACACACAGGTTTGTGAACTGAGCAGCAATGGCAACCAATCTACACTTAAAGGAATAGGCTCTTCAAGGTGAAGATTGGCAGAAATAAAGCCACGATTTCAGAAATGACGTGGATCTTTCTGAGAACTATTAAAATTCTACGGTGGCCTATTGTATTGAAACCTCAATATTTATCCAAATTATTATCCAAGTGTCCTCTTTATCAGTTTGATCAACTTTCTGAACTAGGAGCTTGACCTTGAAGAAAATCATGACCCTCCCCCTCCAAAAAAGGTATCAGAATAATCAAAAAAAATGTGATTCTCTTTCTACTGTAGTTCTCATCCATGTCTCAGGCGGTTTAATAACAGTGTTTTAATGGTTCTTCTGGCCACTGGTGAAAGGAAAAAACAAAGTCCTCTATTTAATGAATAAAGAAGTTCAAGCAGTTTTGGATTGCTTTTGTTTCACTCTTGTAAGCCAATGTGCATGACTGGTTGCAAGGGAGCGTCGAAAAACTGAGAGATTCATTTGTGTCTGGGTGACGGTCGAAACAATTATTAAGAAGGGTGGATGTTCCAACTCTTTATTATCCTCACTTAATACAGCAGAGCAATTTTGTGTATCATTCATTTCCCCCTGAATTTTAAGATCAGAGTATATAAAAAAAAACTTTTAATTAGCAATCTAGTGAAGAAAATAGACTCATGTTTAGATATGACATTATAATTTTTTCTCACTTCTGGGGCCCTTTAAAAATAATCTCTATCATTTCAACTTGGCAATGAGCCTCCAGCCTCACACTGAAAATTAACTTATGGTTTTCATTAAGTGAAGTCTAGACTGTCTGAGTCTTCCCCCAATTTCAGAGCATAAGTGATTTGACTTGCTCTGTATCCAAAACTTCTTCCTAAAGACAAAAAGTGGGAGTTACATACAATTGCTTTCAAACCTTCCACGGGGTAAGTACAGTGTTCAATAACTTCATCAAATAAGGTATAAATTTTATGGTGCAAATGCCAGGCTTCACAGGTCGGTGAGCTTTTTCAAATGGTACACAGGCTGCCTATATCAAATTTGTACAAAAGAATTGATTTTGGTGGTTGGAATAAGGCCATTTCAGTCTTGCTGCAAGCTTTCCAGAAATAATGGTGCTATATTAGGAGATAAATTATATATAGATTACTGTTTTTAAGTATTATTCAGAATGTTAACAACTAATATAATAGGCTTTCTATTGCAATCCTAAATAGCAAGTGTCAACCTGATTTTTACAGCTCTCCAGTGCCTCTCAGCAGTCATGTGGCTTCTAGGGAAAGCTGTGCTGTCTGGCCTGCTGAAACATCATGTTTTATTCTTTTTCTTTCTTTTCGTCCTTTTAGGTCTGCTGTGCCTCTGTTACTGGCAAGACCTTTGATACCCAGCAAGTTGCACTGCTGAGAGTCAGGGGGAGATATGTGTGCCAAAGGGAGGTCCTTTCTGTGCTTTGTTGTCATGTGAGATATTAACCGGCAGGAGGAATGGTCAGTACGTGATGCATATGCACTTAGCCTTCTGGAGTGTGTCCTGTGCCCTTGTGAGCTTTCGACTGTGGATCATGTCTCAGAAAGGCAGATTTTCCTGCTTTTTCAGCTTCATCCTTTCCAAGAGGTCACAAAGGTTTTGTGTAGTACACACAGACAAGTCTTTTATTGTTAATATTATTATTATTATATATATTCTTTAATAATTTCGTACATGTATACAATGCATTCTGATTGCCCTCACAGCCCAACCCCCTTTATCTTCCCTTACCCTCTCAATTTCTCCTCCCCCATACAGGTCCCTTTCCGACGTTCAGGTCTTTTTGTTTTGTTTTGTGAACCACTGAGTTTAACCAGAGCCGTCTATTGATCATGGGTTTGAAATGATATATTGGAGCCTGGTGGGCTCACCATTGGGTGAACAACTGAACACAGTGAGCCTAGCCTCTGCAATCCACCAGGAGCCAATTGTTCAGTGGGGAGAAGTGGGACCCCTGGAGTTCCTCCCCCATCCATGACTTGTTTTACTTTTATCGCAGTGGCTGAGCTTTAAATTACTCTGTGGCCACTAAGGCTGTAGCGTGGGGGGAATTCTGTTCCCCCAGACAATGGCTCTGTGCTATCACTAAATGTAGTCCTCACTAAATTTCTATTGTTCTAATAAAACTCAAGATTCAAAGGCTAGGCTGAAATCCCGTGAGTTCAGAGAGTTAGAGAAGCAACTGGCTAACTTTCTCTTTGCTGGCGTAGTGGAAGCCGCTCTCTTCCACACCCCACACCCCAATTAAAAAATACCTACACTAAGCTCCTCCCTGCTACTTCCTGTCAATCTGTTGCTAACCCCGCCTCTCTGGGCTCAGGTTAATTTTATTTAACTAAGGCAAATGCAGCACGTCTTTACAAAGTTCACACACGCAGCGTGAACAAACGTAACACATCTTTGCCCGGCTACACAAACTTTCCACAGCAACGGCTGACTCCTGCCGGACAAAGCTTTGTGAGGGCCCGGGGCACCGCAATCGCAGCTGTCATGAATTTTTGATTGCGGTGGTTTCGCCCTGCCCAAAGATAGCATTTCACAGCCACTCTCTCTGCCTTCTTTCATATTATGTGGTGCCCTCTTCTGTGTTATTCTCTGAGCCTTATAGGGGGTGATACAAATGTTTTGTTTAGCTGAGCGCTCAACTGTCTCTCATTCTCAGCACCTTAAACAGGCAAGACTCTGCATTCTCTGCCATTCTTTGAAAAGAGAAGCTCTCTGATTAAGACTAACAATTGTGTCTGAGTAGGAACATTATTCAGAAGCCATTTTGACCCCGTGGCAATTTAACTAACCAACGGTAATAAATACTCCCTCAGGGCCCATATCTTTCCCAGCCAGAGATTTTTGACTGAGTTTACGGTACAAGGTATGGATTCCTTCTTGTGGAGTGAGCCTCAAATCTAGCAGAGAGTGCTTGGTTTCTTCCATAACATCTGTGCTCCTATTGTAGCAGTGGGGACATCTAAGCAAAAAATCTTTTTTAAAGCTCTAGCAGAGCAAAGAGTGCATGCTACAGTCCATCACAGGGTGGGCAAAGAAAAGAGCATCACGGGTTTGAAGACAGCCACCCTGTCTCAAAACACACAGACATGCCTACACACAGAGAGACACACACACACAGAGACAGACAGACATACATACACAGAGACACACACACACAGACAAACAGACACAGACACACACACACATGGATACACATACACATGCACACACATGCATGTACCCTCTTTCCTTCTACAAATATACCTCCTCGGCTCCTGAGTTTACTGAATTCTTTCCTTCCTTGTGCCCTTTCAACATTGCTCTTCTAATTCATGTGCCCATCTCTTGGAGGGGTCAGGAATCCCAGCCACCTCTGTTTCTATCCATCTTCACATGATAGAAAGGCGTTTTTGTCAAGTAACTGTTACCCCATCTTGGAATCAAAGATAAGAACATGACTAAATCTTAAACAGAGAATATTTGTTACCATAAGTGTGCTGCTTTGAAGTGAGTCTATGTGATAAGAGTAAAGGAGTTAAGAATAAAATGTAAAGGAGAAACTTGGCTGGAAACTCTCCGGGAAGAGATGTGCCTGTGCAGGGTAGGAGGCTCCCACTGCTGATTTCCCATGCAGAAGGGTAGAAGTTGTATGGATCTCAACCATCCTTTTCTGTTTAGAAGTTTTGGGCATCTTTGTCAGAAAGTTTTCATTTCTTCTGCTTTGTTCCTTATACTCTAAGATCTTATATTCTTCTTCCCCCTCTTCTGCAGGATTCCCTGAGCTCTACCTAATGTTTGGCTATGGGTCTCTGCATCTGCTCCTATCAGTTGCTGGATGCAGCCTCTGTGATGACTCTTATGCTAGGCTCCGGTCTTTGGGTATAATAGCATAATATCATTAGGAATCATTTCATTTACTATTTTCTTACTTTGTGTAGTCATGCTTGGTTCTATCCTAGGTCTCTGAGCTATCCAGCCTCTGGTTCCCGGACTCTTCAGGCAGTGTCAGGCATGGGCTCCCTCTAGTGGCACAGGTCTCAAGTTGGCCCAGTCATGGGTTGGCCACACCCACAAGTTCTGTGCCAGCTCTATCCCAGCACATCTTCCAGATGCAGTCAATTGTAGGTCAAAGGCTTGTGGCTGGGTTGGTGTCCTGGTCCCTCCACTGGAAACCTTGTCTCATTACAGAAGATGGCCTGTTCAGGCTCTGTATCCTCCATGACCAGGAGTCTTTGCTAGAGTCACCCTCGTAGATTCCAGGAACTTTCTATTGTACTAGGTTTCTACTTGGCCCCTGAATACCCCTGCCACCCCCACCTCCACACACACACACACACACACACACACACACACACACACACACACAC
>CABHPQ010174210.1:19979-31365 GCA_902168405.1 Peromyscus aztecus | reverse complement strand
CACACACACACACACACACACACACACACACACACACACACACACACGAACACAGCCCACAGAATCAACCAAGCAGGGCTCATAGGGGCTCACAGAGACTGAACAGACAACCAGAGAGCCTGCATGGGTCTGACCTAGGTCCTCTATGTTAAGTATGATTGTATAGCTTGGTGGTCTTGTGGGACTCCTAACAGCAGAAATAGGGGCTGTCTCTGACTCCTTTGTCTGATTTTGGGACCCTTCTCCTCCTACTGGGTTGCCTCGTCCAGCCTTGATATGAGAGTTTATGCCTAGTCTTATTTTAACTTGTTCTATCATGATCAGTTGATATCCCTGGGAGGCCTGCTCTTTTCTGAAGGGAAATGGAGGAGAGAAGGAAGGGGAAACTGGTCAGGATGTAATATATGAGAGAAGAATATTATATATAAAAACAATCTTATATTCTTGTTGCTTTTTAAAATTTTATTGTTATTTATTTATATTTAGAGGGGACAAAAATATCAGTTCTGTCTAGAAAGGCTTTCCTAACCACTCAACTTGGACCTTTATTTTAACTAGGACACCACAAAATAATAATAATTAAAAAAAAACAACACAAAATAACTTCCACCCATTTGGGGGTTTTTAGTGTCTGAGTGATAGCTGCATCTGGCTTATCAAGTTATATAGTTCATGTAATTTTTATATCTGCCAGATATATTTTAGAATGTAAATGAAGAAGGCTAATTAATTTTAATACAATCATCTCAAATTAACTTCCCTCCCACTATTGCAATGACCTCTCTAGATTTATCCTGTTCTATTTCTCTGTTAAGCGAGAAAACATTTCTTCTCTCTCTGGGCTGGTCATGCCTACTCAAGCACTGTTTAACAGAGCTCTTGTCAAGGACAGCATAACCAGTCAGGTTGGTCTGAATTTAATCAGCACTCTAGTCTGGTGCTTATTTTATCACTTAGAATAATAGCAGTTCTCAGATAGTTAATGTATTATTTTTTTTTTTTTTTGGTGCCAAAATGTTCAGGGTCACTCCAGACACGGCAGTCCCTTCTGAACAAAAGTGGATTTGATTCTCTCTTCTGGCAGGTACACATCAAGGGCCTCCTTTCTCCTGCTCATCCTTTCATGTTGGACTTCTGGTCCTTGGTCCTCCTCCCTGGGGACTTGTGTCTTGCTCTGCATGTTCTTTATCAGGAAAACTCTGAGCTTCGAAGGGTCTCAAAGGTCATTTGTACGTTCTAGAGAAGAGAAGCCCAGGGCTACAGAGGTCATGAGACCTGACAGAGGTCACACTGCTAATTAGGGGAGGGCTGAAGCTGGACTCCAGGTCTTTTGACCTTTGCTCCAAGGACTTTACTACCACAGGAGGAAAGGCACGGTGGCAGTACAGACGTTAGCGATTCCACGTGGCATTTTAGAATAGCAAACTTTTGTTAACCTATTTCTCTTTTGCTTTATAAAGTCTTCAGTTTTTCTCCCCCAGTTCTTCCATTTTTCTTGTATGGAAGGTGAATCCGACACGGTGCACAGAGAATTGATTGTTTCTCACAAGAAGAGTGGAAAACAGGCAGCACAAGTATTTAGGGATATTCAAGGGTGCTTAGCGTGCCGTGATTCCCTGACAACTCAGTAAGCGTGCCTGCTCTGATTTTCCAGAGAGAGGAAGAGGCAGGAAGGAGCTGCTTTGGGAGCCCTGGGGACTAGCAGAGGTGCAGTGTTGCAGTGAGTGAGTGGGTAGTATTCTTGATATTGGGATGGCCCCTCCCACCCCCATACAGGAAAAAAGGGGGGGGGGACAAAGAAGAAAAGAAAAGAAAAACAAAGCAGAATCACTGTCCCCTAAGCTCAGAAAGTCTGGAAGCTAACAAGACTCAGATTTAAGGCTTCAAGTAAAATGCTGAAAGGCACTGCATGTCACAGCTGAGATCCCAGAAGACCACCCACACATCTTTTTATGTCTCACACAGATCTACTGGGAATGCCCTCTCAGTCTCATGGAGGGCTGTCCTGGCCCTGTGCTGCAATACCAATGAGTCTACACTTGTAGCAGGAGGAAGAAGGTGCAAAGGGCCTGGAGCACGTCACCTTCTGAGTGTCCGGACGTACGTAGACACCTGGTACAGGAAGTTTAAAAAGACTGGAGCAGACATATAAAAGGTCTCTGTAGCCAGAAGTTTCTCCAGTCCCACCCAGCTCTGTAGTCCTGCAGCTACTTACAAAATAATCACTCAGAGGCTTAATTACAAACTGTATGGCCAATGACTTAAGTTTCTTGATAACTAGCTCTATCATCTTAAATTAACCTATTTCTATTAATCTATGTTTTGCCACATAGCTGTGGTGTTACCAGTCTGCTGGCATGTTGCTCCTTGGGCAGCAGGCTGGCGTCTTTCCCATTTCTGCCTTTCTTCTTCGTGTCTCTCTCTTGAATTTCCCACCTAGTTATAACCTGATTTGCCATAGGCCAGAGCAGCTTCTTTATTAACCAATCATAGCAACACATATTCACAGCAGACAGAAAGACCATCCCACAGCAGGTCTCCAGTTTCCTTTGACTTCGACTATGCCTCTATTCTCTCTAGACCTGCATTTCTGCTATGATTCTGATCCCCAAAGCCTAACAAGCCTCTAAACCACAAAGTGTGCAAAAACATCTTTTGAGAGCAATGTCTGAGGGATGGGAACTGTCCCAATGGTTGAGTGAATTCTAATTTGGAGTTTTGGAGCAGTTCGAAATGAAAGTTGCCTTATGGTGTGCACTCAAAATGGGACAAATTAAAAGGGTGGTGGGGAAAAAAAGAAAGTTGCTACCTCATCAGGACTACAGGGTATCATCTCCTCTCATCTCAGCCCGTAAAGCTCTAGCCTTGTTTCTCTTCCACTCAGGAATTTCTTAGGTTAGCAGAAGCTTCCTGATGTGTGTTGGCCAAAGAAAGCTGTCCATCATTATTGAGTCATTTAAAACTTTTCCTCCCTCCCTCCCTTCCTCCTTTCCTCCCTCTCTCTCTCTCCATCCCAGTCCCATAATTCCTTCCTTCCTTTCTGTTGAAAATAGAATCTTCTCTCATACAATACATCAGGACCACAGTTTCCCCTCCCTCCACCCCTCCTATCTTCTCCTAATCTCTCCCCTTTCCCTGATCCATTCCCCCCTCCATTTCCCTTAAGAATTGAGCAGGCCTCCAAGAGACAACAACCAAATGTAACAAACAAGATACAATAAGACAAGGCAAAAGCCCTCATATCCAGGCTGGACAAGCCAACCCAATGGGAGGAAAAGAGTCTCAAGAGCAGGCAAAAGAGTCGGAGACACACCCTCTCCCACTGTTAGGAGTCCCACAAAAACACCAAGCTAACAGCCATAACATCCATACAGAGAACCTGCTGCAGATCCATGGAGGCCCCCTGCTGCCAATTTAGTCTCTGTGTGTCCATATGAGCCCTGCTTAATTGATTCAGTTTGCCCTGTTCTCCTGGTGTCCCTTCCCTCTGACTCTGGAAATCTTTCCTCTCCCTCTTCATCAGAGTTCCCCAGGCTTCTAGGGAAAGGGATCCAAGGGAGACCTCTCTCCATATAATGTCTGTCTGTGGATCTCTGTAACCACTCCTCTCTGCTGCCAGAGGAAGCTTTTCTGATGATGACTGGACAAGATACTGATCTATGAGTATTGAGGAATATCATTAAGAACCATTTCATCAGGTTTATTTATTTGCCAGTTGTGTTTGGTCCTACCCTAGGTGTCTGGACTATCCAGTCTCCTGTTTCTGGCCATCTGAGCAGTGTAGGGCATGGGCTTCCTCTTGTGGCATGTGCTCCAAGTTAAAGCAAACACTGGCTGGCCACTCCCACAAGTTCTGCGTCACCATTGCTCCAGCACATCTTGCAGGCAGGACAGATTATAGGTCCAAGGCTTTTGTGGCTGTGTTGGTGTCCAAATTTCTCTTTCAGTAGTCTGCAGAGCGCCTTCTCACACCAAAGAGACTAGAACATAGGTGTCAAGGCTCCATGCAGGCACCAGCTCATAAACAATTGATTTTCTTTTATCAGAGACAGTAATCATCATAAATAAAATGTTCTTATCTTCAGCTTCTAGAACAAGTATGGAAATGACATTTCTCAGGTACTAAATTGTGTTGTGATGAAGCTGGATTGAAAGGGATGTATGTGAGGTTTTATCTGGGGAGAGCAGAAAAAAAAACACAGAGAAGTAGATTTAAATTGTGTTCAGAAACTCTCAAGTTTCAAGGCAGTGTCCTCCCTACTGCCCAGGCTTGTAGTCAGAAGTTTTTCTATGTCCTTCTCGGTCCTGCAGCTGCTCAGACCCAAGTAAACACACAGAGGCTTATATTAATGATGAACTGGATGGCCTATGGTCAAGTTTCTTCCTAGCTAGCTCTTACAACAACCCATTTCTATTAATCTATAAGTTGCCATTTGGCTGTGACGTTACCAGTCTGCTAGCATCTTGCTGCTCCTTGGACACAGGCTCAGATCTCCCCTTCCTCTCCTTTCTCCTTTCACTATGTCTGTTGGATTTTCCTGCCTGGCTCCATCCTGCCCTGCCATAGGCCCATGCAACTTTATTTATCAACCAGTCAGAGCAACATATATTCACAGCATATGGAAAGACATCCCACAGCACAGGCTGTCTTCATGTTAGACCTCATTTCAAACCAACTGATCACAAATTTGGGCTCAGGGAGTTCTTCAGGTTTGACGGGTTTGTAGATCAAGTCTGAGAACTTATTACAGTGTTATACTTACAATTATGGCTTTATTCTAGCACAAGAATCCAGATCAGAGACAGACAAAGAAAGAGACACACAGAGTAGAATCTGAGACTGTCATAAATAGATATGTGACAATACAGAGTGCTGCGAGCCAGGGAGTGTATCCCAGTTTCAGTGTATAATGGTTTCATTAAAGATTTATTTGATAGGCATGGTTGATTAAGTTTCTGCTGGCATCTGCAACCCTCTTCCTCTCCTCAGAGGTCAGCTACTCTTCACATGGCCCAAACTTCTAATTCTCTAATCACACAGCTTTGCTTTTTCTGGTAAAGCTAGTTCCTGTCATAAGTATCCCCCATGTGGTTGGTCCCTTCCTCCACCATCTCTTTAGCACAGACTTTCATGTGTGGTCTGAGGGCCCATCACGAAACACGGACACTTCTATCATTGGGGAATTGCAAGAATTTAAAGGCTTCTTCTGAGAAGCTGAGACAGAGGCCACACCTGGGCCTTGGTGTGGTGAATTCCACAGTGAGCACATTAGAAGAATGGTTGACTCGGAGCTCTTGGAAGGTGAAGTCAGTCTGTGGCATTCTCCTCGTCAGCCTCGGCTACTGACTTGACAGCAGAGAGTGATCAATTGGATGTCAGAGAGAGTCTCAGTTGGGATCTTGATCACAGTGGTCTATGGGCATATCTGGGGGAGCATTTTTTTTTATTCCCAGTCATAGTAGGAAGGTTCAGCCCATGGTGGGCCATGCCACCCTGGTCCTGAGTTGCATAAAAAAGCTTGCTGGGCACTAGCCAGAGAGAATAAGCTAGTAAGCAATGTCCTCCATGGTTTCTGCTTCAAGCTCCTGCTTTGGCTTCCCTCGATGCTGATGGGCTGTGAAATGTAAGATGGAACGAAACCTTTTCTCTCCATCTTGCTTTTGATCATGGTGTTTCTCAAGGTAGAACAAGCCCCGAGGGAGGGAGTAGATGGTGAGAGAAAAATGCTGCCGAAAGACTCGTGGCCCCTGGACACGGTGCAGAACTGTGTGTACCTGTGCTTTTCTCAGAGCCGAGTAAGGGATGTCAATCGAAGAGGAATAACATGGTGTTGAGTCAGTTTGTACATTCCAGTGGGTTACAAGTGGCTATGAATCCATGGTCTACAGTTCCAGTCCCACTCGACTGAAAGCAGAGATAATGTCAAGGTAATAAACACGGCTGAAGTACTCTTAATCCTCAACAATGCAGTTGTTTATGTATGAGGGGGAGGGAGAGGAAAAAGGCGAGAAGTCAGAAAAAATAGTTAGGTTATCTGTAAATAATTAGCATTTGCATTTACACTCTAATGTTCTCCCAGGTTTGAGTCCCTCTCTAAGGTACCCGGACTTAGAGAGGGTCTGTAATCTTGTTCTGCAAGCGGTTTGTCTTTGAGGCTAAAGCACAGCAAGATTCTAAGCTGGTTTGTGTTTTCTCAAATTCTCCAGTAGAGCCTGGGTAGCTTATTGGACTTCAAAGGGCTCCTCTTTATGAGAAGGAAGTGTGGGGAGTTAAGATGTTACCCAGAATAGGAAGAGACCAAGGGGGATGCTTCTTTGAGATCACCTGGAGCCACTGCAGGAAGCAGATGAGTAGCTCTGTGGATAATGGGGTAGCGGCAGCTGAGGTTAATTCTGGGCATTTTGTATTCCTCTCTCACTTCTCGGCTCTTTGAATCACAGAGACTGTAATGTTAGACTACTCGTCCTTTGCTCCAAGAAAACTGCTTTTAAAGTACTTCCAGCATGGGTGAGTGCAAAGATCATTATGCACAGATTCAGAAGAGGTAGGCTTGCATGAGACTGCTCCCACTTGCTAGCTGTGTTATCCTTGGACAGTCTGCTAAACCTGCTACCCCGTTTTTTCTTGTCTATATATAAAAAAGGGAATAAAATATCCATTTAAAAGGATTATTATCAGAGTTAATGAAATAATGCACATAAAAAGATATAGAACCCTGTCTTTAACATGACGTTCAGCTCGCTTGTCCTTGCCCTGACTGATTCTCTTTGCTACACCACTACATGATTTAAAGCCACTTGCTGCTCCAAAGCTTTCAACCGGCGGCGACTTTGACACAGAATTCTGCATTGTCTCTAGAAGTCTCATTCCCTAGCAAACCCAAGTTCTGCTTAATTGCTTCCTTCCTCCCCTTGCTCCCTGTATAACTCAGTTTGAAATTTAACCCTGTTTGCCCCTTGTCAAGGGGACTGTGCCTAGGGGGGGGTTAGCTGTTGCTGAGGAATTGTGCAATTTAGGAAAATTAAGTTTCAGACCAGCCATGTGGCTCTGACAGCTTCTACTGCTCAGTACTTAGCAATAATGGAGAAAATGCCAGTAAAAATGACAAAACGGCAGAGCCTTGACCCACCAGGTAATTGTATATTGAATATGTCTTGGCTCAAACCAGGGATGATTTTACTTAAATGAACCAAGGGCAGAACTGCTTGTTACAAGTCATATAAAACAAGCCCAGTGCCCAGGGTAATTAAAGATGCAAAGTAGCTGCAAAAGATTTTTGAAAAATGGAAAATGAGTATTGCTGGCTTTTGAGGAGCAAGGAGAAGAGGGGAGAGAAAGAATGGTTCTGCTTAATGCATTGATGTCAAGCTTGCTCATTGACACCAGGAAAAGACAGGCAGTCATTCCAACTCAGCTCTTATATACACGCATGCATATATATATATATATATATATATTAGAAAAGATTAGAGATATTGGTTGTCTGGTGCTCATAACAGCTCTTATCATCCTGCAAATGCACTGAGAGGGGCGGAGAAAGTGAAGAATTTGAGGGAGATAAGTACAAAAGCACAGAGTGAATTTGTGCAGGAATGAGGATTAAAGCCGTTAAGTGGTTTAGTCACTTGATCCCACTAATCTTTGTTCTCTAATGTGAGACATTCATGGGCTTTAGGAGGAGAATACTGTGGGTTCTTATGTGAAACCAGGGCCGACTGTCATGGTGTAATCCACCCATATTTGCACCCCATCTCTTCAGTAATCAGAAATGGGAAGGCAGGCAGAGAGATTAGCTTTCCATTTCCCCGCACGCACGCACGTTGTGTTTTTGTGTTGCAGCATCTTTAATTACTGAAAAGTAATTCACTGAATAGCACCCTGGTGGCTTGAAAGAGTTAATGCACTTTCCAGAAGTGCCTAACCTTCTCCCGGGGAGTAGCTTAAGTGCAGAGAAAATCTGGTTCAATAAATACTAGACAACAAGAATCAACTGATAAGGGTCAAACTCCACAAAACAAAATTGAACCAATGGTCCATTTAATCCAGTGCCTTCTCAATAAATCCTTTTCACCATAAAGCACTATTTACCTGGTGATTTCCATGAATTGATGGCCATTCTTCCTCAATCCTTTGAGGTCAGGTCAATATCTATTTATATCCTACTCATTTCACCCACCATCTATCCATCCATTCAGCCATCTGTCTCACTGAGCACCTACTGTGCAAGGTCCTGTGATAAATAAGAAACAGTTTTGGCTGTAGAGACCTCACTGGGAAGGGGAAGTAGGATGAGACGAAAGTCCATAACCACCCTGGGCGAGGACTGTAGAAAATCTGCTCTGGAAGCCCTTGAGAACCAGTGTCTCCCCACTCCCTGCATAAGGGCTCCCTGTATTGCTCTGCCGTGAGAGTACACTTCCTTGATCACATTAGGCTGCGATTCTCTCTCTCTCTCTCTCTCTCTCTCTCTCTCTCTCTCTCTCTCTCTCTCTCTGTGTGTGTATTGTTTTTCTCTTCTTCTATGTTGTAGACTCCTCGAGGTCAAGGTCTCTTTATGACTCATTCATCTTTTTTTGTTACCAGTGTCTAGACCAGCCACTGGCATGGAGAAGTTAATGATGGATGTTCACTGATAGATAAATGAATGAAGTCATATTATTTTGCCTGGGAACATAGCTATATAAGATATAGTGTTGGCCTATGCATGTACACCTGCATATTATCCAGATATTTTGAAGAGGAATAGCTGAGGATGGTTATAGAATCTCATTGAGTCAGGCAAAAATTGAAATTTGTATGTATGCTACATAGCTCTTTCAGAATGAGAAATATAAACTCATCACACTTGTACATACACAAGTACATGTACCACATATAATTTTCATTGCTTCCTAGATTCCTTATTTACCTCATAAACTATGTCCAAACTATTTCTATGCTTTTTTTTGCCGTCTTTACTCCTTAAATCTGTGTACCATTTTCATCCTCTCTGGCATTACATGCCGCCATCGCCTCCTACCTACCCTACAGCAACTGGTCCAGTCCTGGTAGATTCCAGTCCTATGTGCTCCTCTTCCAAATTTAACCTTCATATTGAAGCCAGAGTAGCTCCTTAAGAAGCAGTTGTATATGCCTTTGTCTTGCTTAGAACCCTTTGATGGCTAACAGCTACAGACAGGATAAAATCCTGTTTTTCTAACCTTCCTAGCTCTTGTGGCTCCTGTTTCTAGGTAGGAATATTCTGTTCCGGTCTAGCCCAATTTCATCCCTTTCTCTCTGCTTCCAAAATATGGATGGGCAACAGGCAGGCCATTCTTTGCCTTCCTTTGTCCTTTGCACACTAAAATATAGATTCTCCACTATTGCATGGTTGTTGGTCATTTAAATTGTTTCATAGCAAATTCTAAGTCTCTGTCTGTCTGTCTCTCTCTCTTAGTTTTTTTTTTTTTTTTTTTGAGATAGGGTATCACTATGTAACCCTGGCTGTCCTGGAACTCACTATGTAGACGAGACTGGCTTCAAATTCCCTGAGATCTGTTTGCCTCTGCCCCTTGAGTCCTGGAATTAAAGGTGTGTGCTACCATGTATGGCTTTGGTTTTGGTCACTTAAATAAAAAGGTTTTATTTTAATTTTTTTTTTATGGTCTGTGTGCCCATGTGTTTGTAGGTACTTTGAGAGACCAGCAGAGGATTTCAGATGCCTGGAGCTGGAGTTATAGATGGTTGTGAGCTTTCCAACATGGCTACTGAGATCCAAACTCTAGCCTTCTAAGGAACAGCGATCTCTAACTTCTGAGCCATCTCTCCAGTACAGTAAGCCTGGCTTTCTTAATAACATTCTCCGATATGTCGCTTATCACAAAGCACAAAAGATCTAACACAGGATTAATCAATAACAAAATAAGACAATGCCTCAATAAAGGGCTGACTTAAATTTCTCCCATAACGGAATTGTTCTATATATGTGCAATGATTGTTCAATTCCTTGATGCATTTTTATTAGTAAGAATGTTGCCTCTCATGTGCTAAATCCTTGTTTCTGAAGAAGCTTATCTAACATTTTAAAACTCAAGGTGCCCTGCTTTACCTGGAAATGTCCTGGCTTGAAACACTTAAAACTCTGCTCCACAGGACAGCCTGGTTTTAGTCCTGAAAGTCTCACATGCTGGGAAGTCCCACAGTCCTGGGTAATCAGAACAACTGGGCCTTTTGTTCTTGGTATTTCTACACTGCTTGGTCATAGAACCTCCAACACCTCCACTGAGGTACATTGGAATAGGTCACAAAGGCAGCATGGACAGAAACTCCCTGAGACCACATCAACTTTCAGTAAGATGAAAAAGTAGAGGGCAATTTTCTATGCACATATGAAAAACTGTTATAATCCTGTAACAATGTTAAGGTTGTTCCATGGCAAGTTATTTTAGAAAGTGTGATTTCCAGAATTTAAGCAGACCTATGCAGAAACATGAAGCAAATCTTTAAGCACATGATACATAGCTGCACATGCCGGAGGAAGCTGGCCAGGACACAGGGCGGGCTGACCATGAAAAACCATGCCTTTGTAAGGCATAGTCTGAAGGTTTTGCCTTTTGCAGAATTAGCTTACACAAATTATATGACAGTACTTGGACTATGTGACCATTATTTTTTGTGACATTCACCAAAGTTGAGTTCATATGATGTATGGGATGAGTAAGATTTTGAAAAATTAATCAAAAATCAACTCCCACTCCCTCATTACTTCAATCTTTTCTTTGCTTTTGTTGTTGTTTTGGTTTATTGTGAAGTATAACATTACAATACTGTGTTATTTTCTTTCTGTAAAATCACAGGAAACCTTTCCATTTGATGCCCTTCTCCTCTTATAGCACTTTATAATATAAATAATTTCTAGACAGAAAACACTACACAATCTATTGTAGAAAATCTATGTCATCCCTCCTCACTAGCTTACTCCCACAACAAACACTCAGTTACACCGTAATGTGTTTGCACCAGAGAAAATTACTGACCTCATGATCTGAACAGCACAATGTTCTCAAAATATATTGCCTCATCTGTTAGGTTTGATTAAACCATTTATCAGCAAAAAATAAAAATTGCTTTTCTTTGCTTAGCATGTCTGGAGATTTGAGAGTGCTTTGTGAGGCTATGTTATCTCAGCGTTTGTAGTGGTGCCATGCATTGTCATTGGTTCAGGATAATGGGGATGCATGCTTGCATTAGGAAGACAGTTACTTTCTTTTATGTGCACTCCTGTTGCATGTGTATTTAGTGCACTACACTGTTGCATAGATTAAACTATCTAGAAACATTTAGTTTAACACACACACACAAACACACACACACACACACACACACACACACACACACACACACACA
>CABHPQ010174210.1:0-19969 GCA_902168405.1 Peromyscus aztecus | reverse complement strand
ACACACACACACACACACACACACACACACACACACACACACACATGCATGTCCACTTGGGGAGTCATACCGTCAGTCCTCCATCCATGAGATATATGCATTGAATTTTTTTCCACCCGTGGAGACGGATTTATGGTGTGTGCTTTCTCACTTTAGTGCAATATCTGGCTGAAATTAGGAATGTGGCCAGACATTAAACAGTAGAGTTTTTCCTCATGTAATGCTCATTGATCCCTAGGGCCACTGAATTGCTGTCTTCATCTTTTACCTCTACTCCCTACTCAGTGGAGTCAGTGACTCCAATGAATGTGAATTAGATAGATGCACAGTTTGATCCTCTATGATTCTGAGGGGTTAGGTGACTTCACAGATGTGGTCAATTTTGATAAGTTTCTAGATGAAGTTGCTTTTGGCCTGGGATGATTTGAGCAAATTGTTATTCGGGTCTTGTTATAGACACAGTGCTGGAAAAATGTATGAGATCAGTGCCATATTTATGTAGCTTCAAAATTGAAAAAGAGTTGCTGCTTTTTGAAGTTTCTGGGGAGGTTTTATAAAAGAGAGTGGTAACATCCATTGATTGCTGCAATATCCACCGAGTAGCTATCATGTGCTGGGCATAACTTGGAGACAGGATCAAGACCATAGTCCCTTAAGGAGTTTACCATGTAGGGGGCATGCCAGATATTCAAGTAAACACACACCAATCATAATTCCACGAGTGTTTCAAGTGTAGGTTGGCATATGAGAATTACAGTTTGACATGGGAGGGAGAAGGGAAGCTTATTTCATAGGTAGAGCTTGAAATTGCTATTTAGAGAACGATTAGGAATTTGAAACAATAGAGAGGGGAAAATAGGAAAAATGTGCTTCAGAAGGAGAAAAATTGTATCAAGTTCTGGAAGCTGAAAAAAAACATGATTATTTAATATGACTGGAAATATACATGGAAGAAGGGTTTGATGAAGGGATGCTATGAGATAAGTGGCATAGGCTGATGGGCTAGTCAGATTTGAAGACCTTGCATGCCGAATAACAGAATTCCTTAAAGTTTATAAGAAATGTTTATCATGGTAATAATCATAACAAGTGGCAGTTGGAGAGTTGCCATTATATATCTTCAATAGCCTGGATGCTTCTTCCTCTAAGCCAGTATAAAAGCTCCGAGTGCCACAGGGAGCATAACAAGCTTGACTGAGGAAGCTCTGAGATGACCGCTTAGCTGGTTGTGAACTGCTGGACACACCTGCTGGGGTCCGCTGTGTCAGATTCACAAGTTCATTTTACTAATGAGGATAGAGACTCAGCAAGGTTAAGTTGCTTCCCCCTCCAGATTAGAGAACTGGTGATGCTTGAGGCTGACGAGATGTACTGTTGCTGATTTTCATCTGACTGAAAGAAAGGCTGCGGGGATTCTAAAAGAAACAGGGAAGATAAAGATTTATAGTATGGTCATAGTAGTGAGAAGCGAGCATGGGGTGGCTAGGATGGAAAAGGAGCATGTGGGCAGATCCTGGGCACGGGGGAATAAAGGAGCCATACAATAGCAGAAAAGGTAGTAAGTCTGAACTCTACTAGGAATGCTAAGATTTCCAGTTCAAGAGAGCTTGTTGGCCAAGGGTAGTAGATTCTGGAGAGTTACAGTGGAATTCAAGAGAAATGGCGACAAGATACTAACATTAAACATCAGTGGCATTGATGATGACTTTCTTCATAATCTACTGTTCCAAATTTGATGTGAATGACCTATCTGGATAACTGAGAACCTCCACTCATCGTGCCAGAATTTAGTAGAACGTATTTCTCAATCACTGCTCCTGTGACTGGTAGAGTTAATTTTATGAAAAGCAGAAGTACAGGACACTTACTCTTAAGAATGGCTCTGCTTTGTAAGGACATGGCATTTCACTGGTTTCATTCCCACAATGCATCATCCTTTGTTCAAGGAGTAGCTCATGCTGCCTCAAAATACTCAGGTGCTGTGGACATCAAGGGGAGACACCACAGACAAAACCAAATGGCCAGGAAGGGAACACACTGCCCAGTAGGTATTATTTTAGGCTATCATATTGGGACTTCTCTGATCACAGCTGTTAGGTGAAGAATCTGTGAACTTATTCCTCATTGGGTTAATGTTTTGGCAAATCTCAACAATCACCATGACTTTCACTTTACATCCTTGCCCAACACATCAGCTTAGAGCATTTTGGCAGTCACTGCTTTCTGTTCCTCAGTGCTTGGGAGACTTCCATGAAGTGCACTGTGAAATGGTACATTGGTAAGATGCCCCCTCTGTATGCCCCAAACAGGAAAATGTTTTCTCTTAAAGTCTGCATAACCCCTTTCAGTACTTTGCATGTCAAGAATACAGGCCTTAAAGTGAGCTGGTGGTTAAAGACTATGTTTATTTTAGTGTGTGTACCAATACTTTCCTACCTTGAATATATTCCTTCATTTAGACATCATCCAAGGAACTAAACAATTCTATCTTTTCCTTGACTTTTTGGAGATTGTCAATAGACGAGTATTAAGTTCATTAAACTTCTTGGAGTCCCTTGAGCTGACCCAGAGATAAATGAAACATGTAAGTGAAGATGTCTGCTCTTCTGCCTGCTATGTAGTAGACACTTATTGACATGCTTTGTCACACCTAACAGAAAAGATATCCCAAAGAAATAAAAATTCTTGTGAAACCAAAATCCCTCAAAATTCACTCCTATTATCAATATTTTTCTTTTTAGATTTTGAAAGTGGGAAAACAAGTTGCAGCTTGCCTTTTAAAAAGAAATTTTCTCTGTCTCTTTCTCTCAGTGTACCTTTTTGGAAAACAATCTGGCTGTTGAGTTCTGGTTGAAGAGGAGGCACACTGCAATATGCAGGCATGAGATACTCGAGCAGAAGATAATGCTTGCAGCCGCACTTTTAACATTCAATTTCAGTGCTGTCCAGAAAAACTGTAAAACTGGGGAAAGGTGAGTAATAGATTTGACAGCTACACATTAAAATGGACCTTATTAGTGAAATGTAAATTATAGCTAGGCATTTCTATAACACCCCATGAAGTTAATGATAAGCAGTCAAGGAGATTTATATACCCTTAACATTTTTATAATGAGTCTGTTGCTTAGATGACAGTTTACTGTCAAACATTATGCTTATAAACTATAGTATTTGATTCAAATAAATAGACAGTTTAGCTTCATGTGGTTTGTTTTGATTTTCCCCTTTCACGAGGTACATACCCTCACTTTTCTCTCTCTTTACATTTTTTTTTTCTTCTGTAGACTATGCCCTTAAACTTATATACCCTACACTGGAAATGAAGGTTTGAAGTGGGTGCACATTGACCATCAGGAAAAGCCATTGTGCTCAAAGAGAATAAGTTCCCTGGATTCTTGGAACAGGTATGAGGACTCTGCAGAGGAGTCATGGTTTGCTAAAAGTATCAAAATTTACAGGGTCTTCTGATGGCGGCAGGGATGTTGTGATGTAAGAGTAAGAGATCCCACCGGGAAGAGGGCCTTTAACAGTGAGAATGAGCGTCCCTTACACATTGTGTGGAGGAGATAATGTCCAGTCCTTTCCTGGAAAGAGTCCCATATGGATTATTACAATTGCCTGTAGTTCCGAGGACAGCTCTTCATTGGCCAAGTGCCCCGTAAATGGTGCTGACAGATTAACTGCAGCTGGAGAGGGTCCACAGAGGTGATTCTGAGGGACACTTGACAGAGCCCTGCTGCCCCCACGGGGTCATTTTGCTGCACAGGTCAAGTGCAGACATCTGCTGCCTCTACGCAGCAGGGAGTCTTACTTTGGGAAGCAGATGTCTGCTTTTAGTTTTCAGGAAATAGAACTGTTGCTCTGAAACCGTGGCCTATCAAGTTAGAAAGACTTCAAAGGTAGGCGTTTTCCAAAGGGGTGGTAGTAGAATGACATTTATGTGACAGTTTAAAATATTTCAAACAGGCTGACAAGATCTTTGCTCTGTGTTCTGTGTGGTTGCATATATGTTCCACCTGTCCTACCTACCCTAGAACATGTCTGCTAGCTCCCAAGGTGAACTTGAAATCAGCACCTGTGTTTGAACTTTGGGAAGACTGCCACTTGCTCCTCACCATTTCTAGTTTGGTTTCTGTTGCTATAAGTGAGCACTATGATGAAAAGAAACTTGGGGAGGAAAGAAATTTTTGGCTTAGAGATTGTCTTATTTAGGGTTTCTATTGCTGTAAAGAGACACCATGACCATGACAACTTTTATAAAAGGAAAATGTTTAATTGTGGGGGCTTGCCTACAGTTCAGAGGTTTAGTTCACTACTGTCATGGTGGGAAGCAAGGCAGCATGCAGGCAGACATGGTGCTGGAGCTGAGAGTCCTTACATTTTGATCCAAAGGCAACAGGATTGGGAATTGTCTCATTGGGCATAGCTTGAGCATATATGAGACCTCAAAGCCCACTTCCACAGCGACACACTTCCTCCAACAAGGCCTTATCTCTTAATAGTGCCACTCCCTTTGGGGGCCATTTTCTTTCAAACCACCACAGAGATTATAGTATAGCATCAAATGAAGCCAAGGCAGGAACACTCAAAGCAGGAATTGAAGCAAATACCGCAGGGAAACACTGCTGACTGGCTTCCTTTCTGTGGCTTGCTCAGCTACCTCTTATACAGCTTAGGCCTCCCCGCACAGGGATGGCACTGCCCATAGACGCCTGGACCCTCCTACATTAATTAGTAATCAAGAGAAGGCCAGCAGACATGTCCATAGGCCAATCTGATGTAGGCAGTTCTTCAACTGAGGTTCTGTCTTCTCAGGTTTGTCAAGTTAACAACAAAACTAACCAGAACACCGCCTATTCTTATCAACCCTTATGTTTTCCTTTTTAAATTCAGCATGGACCACCATCTTGTTTTGTTTTGAATCTTAGAGGTTTTTTTTTTTATTTTTATTTTTATTCTTTTTAGAATACTGTTAGTTTGTCTCTAGGTGTCCCTCATGCATATCATGTGCAAATACTTGCCAATGGCTGCTTCACTGGTGGCGAATGCCAGAGCCCTCGTAAGGACACGTGTAGACTCCGACACTGAGACTTTTAAGCAGTGATTTCTGCTATGGTAAGAACAACATTATCATCTGGGCTCAAGGCTCTGTGCTAGTTTACATTATTCTCTAGTACTTCAGCAGTCCTGTGAGGCATCCTTAAATATCTCCCCTTTTTTTCAATCTATGTGTGTCAGAGCATGGCTTCAAATCCCAAGCTTGAGATTCTTTTAAGAATAGTAGAATAAAATAAAATAAATTAAAAAAAAGAATAGTAGAACCACAAGTGTAAACTAAAATAGTCTAGAAATAAAAGGAGCTTTGAGTTTTCATGCCATCTCACTGTCTTGTTTGGAAGCCTCAGCTGGCAAATTTATCTTCTTTTTTCATGAGGATACTATTTCATGTGATCGTTCTTGCCTCCAAGCTGATTGATGACAAGTGTTAAATTTAAATAATGCCACAGTTAGGAAAGAAGTAGAAAGATATCTTCTAAAGTCTCTGATGCCTGAGTCAAGGTGTGGCACAGACCAGGTCTAAGACATAAGAAGATTATCCATAGAGACTTAGTAAATTGGTAGTTTTGGTATATTTGCAGGAAAAAAATACTAATGTTGCTGCTATTAGAAAAAAAAAGAGATACAGTGGAGATTTCTAGTATGCACCGGGTAAAAGCAGGCATCCAGGAAAAGTGGTTGTCAGGGAGAATTATGAAAGCAAACAGTGGCTCAGTGACAGCTTGGTGGACATACAAAGGTTGTCAAAGGGTCACGGACAGAAGGTAACACTTCTCCAATGTGCCCTAGATGTCCTCAGTTGAAGGCACACAGCCCCAGTGACTGAGGAGGTTGTTGAGCAGAGGTCTTAGGACCTTCAAATGAGAGACACAGACTCTGCCATCACGAGTTTAGATGGGGGAGAGATCTGTGATCAAGTGCTTATTGCTTAGACTGGGGTAGAAATCCTTTCTAGCCAAGGACCAATATTCTTTTAATATAGCACAATATGTACTTCAGGTTGTCTGTCAGTATTTGGGGCTTTTGAAACACAATATTATCAAAGCCACTGACATTTGATTCATAGAAGATGAAAAATGGTGCATTGTTATCAAATGCCTTTTCATAAACATCATATTCATGTATTTCACATAGCTTTTCTCTGAGGTTTAAAACAGCAACTTGTCCTTAGAAACCAGAAGAGGGCATGTGGAATGGTTCCAAATGAAGATATTAATATTCACATTATAGCTAAACCTTGCTAATTTACACTAATGACTGGGGAACCCATTGCAAATTACCAAATTAGTGAGTAAGCCAGCATCCAGGATTTCTAAAAACCCAAAGACAGCACCAGAAAATGAGCCTCTTCCTATAATTTCATCAATGCAATTGAATTTTAACCATTAGGAGTAATTTGTAGCCTATATTTTGTCTATCTTGCAAACCTAGGTTCATTTTAAAGAGCAGTGGTAAGGGTATGAAAATAAAGTTTATTTTTAGTACACAGTTGTGATTAAGGAATGTATGTAAAAGAAAAGAAAACCTTGGGAAAAAGACACTGAAGATTTGTGTGAAGGGTTTTATTTTTATTATTTTTTATTATTATGCCTGATATAACTGTTTCATTTTCTCTTTTAGTCATCCTCCAGAATGTGCAAATGTTTAATGAAATATTACACCAAAGACTCATAAGCATCAATGAAATCTCTCAACTAACCAGCCGCCTTATTAGTGAAAGAGGTAATTTTCTGAAGCTCAATTACATGAAAATGGAAAAGAGATGAGTGAGAGTAAGGGCCGGAATACCAGCCTTGTTGGTAGTGACAGCCCAGATCTATAACCAGTAACAACAGGAAGAAGGGCCTAGTACACAGGTCTTTGGGACCAGCCATGACCTATCCACTAAAGGGTTGTGTTTTCTTGTAATTAACAATCCTTCTCTTTCAAAGTACCTCATTTTATGTTTGCCATTTATTATTGTATGTGTGAATTCTTGTTTTGCTTTTCTTTTGTAGGTTTTTTTGAGGACTTCATACATGAGCGTTCATTGCATCTACATCCCTTCTGCCCCCTCTTCCTCCTCCTCTTCTTCTCATGTCCTTCTTCCCAAACTCACGATGTTTTCATTGTTATTGCTATGTGTAGATGTAACAATGGATTGGACAATTGGAAACTCATGCCTGGAAAAAAATTGATTCTCCCTTTCTCAGTAGCTGTTGACCATCTTTAGCCTGTCATCTAGGTGAGGACCCTGTGGAATCTCTTTGTCTGTCAACTGGTGGTGTCTTTGTGCTGGTTTCATTCAGGCAACCTTATTTTTGAGAGTTATGGGTACATTTTTCCTGTCATGTCTAGGGAAACTACTTACCAGCAGTCATTCTGAGCCTCTGGCTCTTATAGTCCTTCTTCCTTTTCTTCTGTGATTTTCTGTGAGCCTTAGATAAAGGGATTGGATTGTAGATGGATCAGTTGGGTTTCCACACAATCACTTATCTTCTACATTTTGACCAGTTGTAGATCTCTATAATATTCTTCATCTGCAGCAAAAAGAGGTTTTGTATATGAAAGGTGAGAGGTATACTTCTCTGTGAGTATAATATATTTGTTTAGAAAAATGACATTAGTATGTTCTCTTTAGGGTCTGTGATCTCCTCTGCCACAGGTTTACAGGTAGGTTTAAAATATCAGGCATGGGTTGTCTTTTTTTTTTTTTTGAGCAGGCCTTGGTCCAATTTGACAGTTGTTGGGTACTTTCCAGATAAAAATATCACCATTTCACCATGTGGACATTTACCCCTCTAATCATCACTGTGGTTCATAGGCTCTGCAGGTAGAACTACTGACTTCTTCTCTCCCTTGGAAGCTTGCATAGTACCTTCCTATATTATGAGAGTCAGTTCTCAGGGAAGTAGTGTCCAAGTCAGTCTTAACTCAATTCCTCCAAGTCCTGTGTCCGAAATGTGGTATCTTCAGAACAGGGCCTTTCCTTCAAGTTGTGGGAGGAAATCAAGGACAATGGCAGTAGCTTATTTTGTTTTGGGGAATCTCTTGGATTCCCCTGAACACAGTTGGTACCAAGGTTTCTCTGCTTTTACAGAACTTGAGTCTTCCTTAGTTGTTGGAGTCAAAAAGTCTGGATTTTTTTTTTCTTTTCTGGAGAGGTAGTGGGGTAAGGAAGAAAAAAAAAAAAAAAAAGGCCGAGAATGTAATCTAAAATGTGTGGATGTCAGAGAAGGAATGAACTTCAGGCTCAGAGTTCCAGAGACCCATTCTTCTCTTATTTTCTCTAGGCAGAGTTATCCTCATCTTCTGTTAGCAAAGAGAACCTCTGCTTTCCTTGCCTCACACAGGAGGTCAGAGCTTCAGCTGTGAATATGGAGATAAGGCGCAAGGTAGAGAGAGTATTATCATGAATGAATTCTCAGAGCTACCTGTCAGCTAGGGGTTAAAAAATTGTTCCTGACCTTACTTAACTCTGGGGTCCTAGAGCTCAGCTAGTGGTGGCTGATCTTGGTTTACTCGTCTCATATGGAAAGTCACATTAGGAAATCCAAACCAGGTGTGGTTGACTAACTGTGACAAGACTGGAACTTGCCAGCTCCACTGAGCCCCAAGGGCAAAATGGCAGGTACTGGAAATGTTCAGTTCTAAAGGAGGTAGGCTTCCACTGCCGTGATTCTCCTAACATCCTCTTCATAATCACACCATGCATTTAAGGAACTCTCTCTTTCTGCAGAAATGGCAAAGCAGGGACCTTTCTCTTTCACACTGCGTCAGAACAAGGACTAGATGGCTAGGGGAAAAAAATCAAATCAACTTGAATGAAAGAAAACTAGATACAATCACCCTAGACTCTTTCCCCTTATACTAATCATACCACCATGAGAGCACATAGAGTTTGCAGCCCTGAATGAAAAGAAAAACAGCTTACTCACATACAGAGACTGAGTATAGGGCTGTTTCCATCATATAGAACGTGTTTCTATAAAGTATCTTGCACAAGTATGACTTATGACACATTTTGAGAGACCAAAATAGAAATGTGAAAGATATACCAATAATAATTATTTTTAAAGAAATTAAAACAGGAGGAAGCACCCGAGTCTACAGCTATTTAAACTTGAGCTAAACTTTGAATTGTATGGATTCTGACAGTCTTTTTGACCTTCCACACTTTGAAGAAGTAAGGAATTTGAATATTTTCAAGGAAAATGGGCTGTTGTTGGTATTCAAACTTTAAAATCTTCAAAGACAGAAAGTGTTTTTCGCAATTGTTTAAGAAGAATTATATGAATTACTTGTTTATTTGTGTTGAAGCTTCAAGTGTTCTGGAGTGTTATGCTTGCTGCAAGCGCCTTATGCTTTTCCTCCTCTCCTTGCTCAGCTTTGATGACTTTCATGAATTGTTTCCCTGGAGACACGACGGTAATGGTCATAACAGGTACACTTAGTCTCCACCACTTTCTGACAAGGATACAGTTGATGTGACTGGGTACAAACTTCTTGTAATGAAATCCCAATCCAATTACTGAAGTGTAGAAGTTAAAGTATCAGCAGAATACACTGAGAACACTTCAGCATCCTTCTTTTTCTTTCTGCCCAGCTCAGATATTATTACTTCTTAAACTTTCGTCTGTAGGAATCCATCAATGTCCCTTTTCAAATTCTCTAAAAAACATTCTCTAAAGAGGATTCTAAGATAGGCAATTTCCTCTTATCTGAGTTTTCATGGGATTTCAGCTCAAGTTTTACTATATTTTTAAGAGCCCTCTAGATGATCACGGATGGAAGTCAAGTTTAGTTAAAACACACATGATGCAATGCACTCATCACAGGATACCATCTAGGAAGAACAATCAGGGAAAACATTCCATTACTCAGAAGAGAGCCTGATCAGTTCTTCTGAACACTTCAAATGTTTGAAAAACCCATCAGCCTTTAGCTGATGATAATAAATTTTCATAAAAGTTGTTGGAAGTGTTTGTCATAAGGGCTAACAAACAGACACGGCAAATCCACCCAGGAAGACAAGGGCTTGCGTATTATCTTAACTCTGCTAAGATGATAAAAGAAGGTTTTATTCCTTTTATTGAATTCAAACTTCCTTTTATAAAGCAAAATTCTGCCTAAAACATCTCAAGTTCAAAGAAAGAAGTGGCTAATGCATGTTTGCCAAAAGACTTTCTGAAGTCTAATACTTGTGGACTTAACTCTCCCATCATGCTCCAGGTGGAACATGGAAGTTAGAATCTGAACCTCTTCTATCAGTACCATCATGTTTTCCTTGTTTTTCTGTGGGTATTTCAAAAGGAAGTCTGGAGTGGTTTCACGGGTATGTTCACTGAGAGACTTCTTAGCCAGCTGTTGTTTTCAGGTCTTGCCTGAGAAGCAATGTGTATGAGTGTGTGTGTGTGTGTGTGTGTGTGTGTGTGTGTGTGTGTGTGTGTGTGTGTTGCTGAGATGGTACTCTTGGCCTTCAACATGTTAAGTAAGTGCTTCATCATTGAACTTATGAACATTATGAACACTCTTAATAAGAATAGTGATAGGTTGTAGATGTCATTTTCTTGACTCCTGAATTTCTAAATTAAAAAATAATTACATTAATACACTAATAAAGACAATCTTTTTCTTTAGGGATATTGAGTTAACTAAGATTCACCCAGTTGTCCAGTGATAGCATGAGGTTGATTTCTGACATATACTTTGTGGTGAAAAGAGCTTTGCCTAGTTGTTACTTGAATGCCATCTGGTTATAGCCTAATTTGCTCATGTAGAATCTGAGATGTAATATAGAAACCGACTACAGTAGAAGCTTCTTAAAATACATACATATAGGAAAGAAATATAAATGGAATCACTGAATAATGGAGAACACAAAAGCCCAGTGAAACATCTCTGGACACTAAATGAAACCTCCAGTGCCAGGAATAGGTTGCATTTCATTGAGTTGTTGGACAAAGGGTTTCCACTGAAACCTCCACACTACTCAGGCTATTGACAAGGCTATTGGTTGCTCTCCACAAATTGATAAGTCACTATTGCTGACAACAATACTTACATAATGCTGTGGGATGTTCTGTATGGCAAATGTGTTGCTAATAAAACACTGATTGGCCAGTGGCTAGGCAGGAAGTATAGGCGGGACTAACAGAGAGAATTAAAAGAACAGGAAGGCTGAGGGAGTCACTGCCAGCCGCCAGCCAGGACAAGCAGCTTGTAAAGATGCCGGTAAGCCACGAGCCATGTGGCAAGGTATAGATTTATAGAAATGGATTAATGTAAGCTATAAGGACAGTTAGCAAGAAGCCTGCCACGGCCATACAGTTTGTAAGCAATATAAGTCTCTGTGTTTCCTTGGTTCGGTCTGAGCGGCTGTGGGACTGGCAGGTGAAGGAGATTTGTCCTGACCGTGGGCCAGGCAGAAGAACTCTAGCAACAACATAACACGTATTGAATATGGAGAAATCTAGCTGGTGCCCATCTAGTGCCTTCACCCCTACTGAATAGTGTTCATGGTACTGGAAGGGACTTTGCATGAGACCAGAGGAGAAAGATAAACACCCGCACAGCTACAAGCTCTTCAGACACTTTTAAATCCATTTAAAACCAATCTGTTCATGAATCAAGATGTATCATTTGATCACCTGCTATAAAGAAAGTATGACGATATCATTTTAAGGACACAAAAATGTTCATGAGTTGGCCTTGTTTCAGGAAGCTTATAAATGACACAGTTATTAAAGACTCAGCCACCTGGGGTAGTAAGAGAATGCCAACTGTGACACTGGGCAGCATGAGAGGATGGCAAGCTTAGCTTGGGTGCTGCTTCCAGCCCACACTCGATGAGTTCAGTATGAATTATCTATGCTATCTATGAGGCAATGGTACATATATGTCTACAAGAAATATGTAAGGAGCAGTTGGAGAGGCATTACTCTTCAGAAATGTATGTTTCACAATTAAAAACAAGCAGTTAGCCTTGAGATCATATAGATGCTGGTAACATTATAAGACAGAACATTTATATATTTAGGAACACACACACATATATGTACATATAAAAATACATTTTATATATATATATATATATATGTATTTAACAGAGTTCTTTTATATAGGTTGCTGAGTAATCTGGTACATGGTAAATGACCCTTATTACCATACCACGGAAAGGAATTTCTTTGATGTGAGTATCTTCTTGTTATATACAGAGAGTTTTTTTTTTATGATGAAAGTGAATGAACCAACCATACTATTCTTCATTTTCTTACAGTTCTATGTGATATTTTGTCATAAGTCAGGAATACAATCCATAATTAACCCATAGTCAGGGTAGCTTATGGAAAACAATAAGGCTTTTTGTTTTGTGAGTGGACTCTCTGAACAGGCATCACAAACTAATTTTTCTAAGTCCAAGGCCAAGAACACACATTTAAATACTGCTAAAGTTTATTGTGTTAAGAAAATGATTTTGAATTTTTATTATTTTGTGTGTGTGTGTGTGTGTGTGTGTGTGTGTGTGTGTGTGTGTGAGTGCAGGTGCCCAGTGAGTCCAGTAGTGTTGAATCATCTTAGAGCTTGAGTTACAGATGGTTGTAAGACACCTGATGTGGGTACTAGGATTGAAACCTGAGTCCTCTGGAAGAGTAAAATGTGCCCTTAACAGCTGGGTCACCCTTTAGCTCTTTAAGAGAATTCTGAACTCACAGGTAGAAGAACCACATCTATTAACACTTTTCACAATGCACCACTGAATAAAAGTATTTAAAGTCATTTGTCTGGTGGCTTAAAGATTTCACACACACAAAAGAATCTTTTCTGAGAAATAATTCACTGTGAGATCCTGATGATGGGCATGCCAGCTTAGTTGTGTTGATGACCTTCACTAGGCTGCACTAATATCTTTCTTATTCTCCCCTCTTCTTTGCCTTCCAGTGTACCAGAGAATAATTCATATCCTTGCTAACCTTTGCAAATGATTTCCCCAAAGGTTTTCCTTCATCAATATCTGTGAAAACTAACCCATTGTCATCATCTGTTAAAAAGTAATTAGCCATGAGTAAGTGCTCTGCGCTGGCATCTTTCTAACCAAATTGATTTTCTTTTTTCTTTTATTTGATGGTAGATCTATTAATTGTGGCCATGTTAGAAAGCCATCACCCTTTTATTCTCCTATTTCTTTTTCCCTGCTTTGCTGAGAAGACTTCGGCTTACATCAGGTTTGGAGAGTTTAATGCCATGCGAACATTTCCCTAGTTTTATTATACATTCTATTCCAAAGCAGAAGAATGGATTTTTCTATCCAGCTTTATTAGATTCGATTTTGGAATATTTTACTTAATGGGTTATTCTCATGGCAGTCTCTGAGCAACATTTGTATGGGAAATGTGTGTGCTCCTTTATTAAAAATATCCCATGAGATTATGCCCCTCCTTTTTTTTGAGATTACCATTTGATATGTAAAAGAAAAAAAGTCCTTTTAGTTTTAGATGGTCACCCTATAACAATCTTGAAACACTCATATACAATAATTGGGGGAGCACTGCTTGAAAGAAAAAAGGAAAAAATAAACACCCCATCTTGTATAGTGTCTGTTTCTAATGCTCAGACAGAGTTTCATCTCTGCACTGGGTGAAGAGGCTTGGAAGAGTATTCCAAAGCTTTGGCTGCTACAGCCTTGCAGAGATGGCTGTCCCTGTCCTCAGTACTCTCCATTAGTCACCTTTTTTTTTTTTTTTTTTTTTTTTTTTGCTTCAGGGCACAATTAGAGGGATTAATTTTTATCTACAAATCTTTTTGAGGTTGGGTCCCCATTACCTTGGCAATAGTGTTTTCACCCACTCAAAGGCAGTTTGGACGCATAAAGGAAACACTTTGATAGAATTATATATGATCAGCAGCCAGTGCTGTGTGTTTAAATAGGTAACCTTAATGTTGTGTGACTAGAATTTGGCAGTAAACAGGTATTTTATGTTCTGCCAAGATTTTACTATCAGATACACTCTCCTGTTAGCTATTTAATGAGACAAGGTCTTTTTTTCCCCCCCATTTTGCTATACTGCAGCATTGCTTAGATTTATGTCTGATTCAAAAGCAGCTGTTCCCAGTTGCTTCCTGGTACTTAAAGTCTGAACTATGTCTAGTGTTAGCAATTTGAAAAGCCTTTATAGCTTGGCTACTGATCTTCTCTGGTGCTGGTGGCTTGGTGAATACTCACATAAGCAAACAGAAATGAAAACAGTACACAGTTCATTAGTAGAGTGTTGAAGCCTGGGATACAGTCTGAATTTGAAATGGACTCAGCCAGAAAACCACTCTTTCTTGGAAAAGGTAATCTTTCTCTGCTTCAATTTGCTGATTTAGAATATAAGGATTATACAGTTTTCTAAACCCTGACTTCTGTAGAGAATGATAAAAATTAATCATTGGAAGTGAGATTGCAAAAAGAAATTGCTCCAGAATGTGAAAGCTGATACTAAAGCTGTGTATACATACATGCATGTATATATACGAAGATGGTATATTCTTTAATAATTTGAAAATATTCTCACTAATAAAAACGTAGCTCAATTTGGCCTTTGCTATTTTGCTCATAGCATTAAATATTGTGCTCTATTGTTATGCTGAAAAGGTAAAGAAATTACTGTTATATGGGGGTGGCAAAGTAACACAAGAAAAAACCAGTTAGTAACTGTGCACGTGATTTAGCAGTTTGTAGGACGATGCCTCTTGACTCTGTTCCTTCTTAGAAATAGTCTAAAGAGGAACTTGAAGAAGAAAGCACATAGCTTCTGGGTATAAAATAGCCTTTGCCACCCAACCTGGTCTTTGGTAGTCACCATAGCAGACACTACTGTGTCTGCATGAGACCTGGGGTGTTCCAAGAAGCCTGTGTGTGTGTTTGTGTAGATCTGTGCATGCTAAAGCAGACACTGGGCCATAGAAGGAAGACTGACAGACTTCCTGCTCTCCTGGGATCTTTCATTCCTCATGGCAAAGAAAAAATGTAGAAAGCAGAAAATAGAAAAAACCCCCAACAATAGTGATGAATTGCTGAGATCTGTAAAAGGGGAAAAAATGAGTGCCCCATGGATAATAGTGTGGTGCTGATTTCTACTGGGTAATGCAGGAAGTCTGCTCCAGGGAGGATTAAACACTGAAGACAAAGTGTAAGTTGCCAGAAGAGTGCTTTAGGCAGAGGTCAGGAGTGTGAGAAGAAGGATGAGCCTGAGGCTGGTGTGAGAAGACCAAAGGGTCCCAGGTTGTGGAAGCCATTCTAGAGTCCATCTTAAGGGTCCTGGGAGCCTCTGAAGGAAGCAAGCTGGAGACTCCTGGGGTTTTATTCATGTTACATGTGTCGCTCTCTGAAAAAGATTTTGAATTTGAATGTCCCCCTTCCCCTCTCCTTAGGTCCCAGCTACTGTCGATCACCTGCTCACCTTATTTCAGAGTCCTTTTGACCTGTCCTTTCATATTCTGTTCTATTCCTTAGATGCTTAATGTGGCTTTCTCTTACTACATTCAGGATAATGAATGCCTGAATCTGTATTACTTTTTATCACCAAGACCATAATACCTGACATAAACAATGTACAAAAGAAATTATTTTGGTTCCTGTTACAGAGTGTTTAGCCCACCATGGTTGTGAGAAGAGACCCTTTTACATCGTTGGAGATAAGAACCATAGAGAGTAATATGGGAAGAGTCCAGGGCAAGACATTCCAAAAGATCTGCCTGCCCCTAATGATCTATTTCTCCCAGCTAGACCCTGCCACTTAACTTTGCATCAACCATTCATCACAGCATGAGTCCATCAGATAATTAAAACCAACCATTAGACTAGACTCTTTATAATCCAATCTTCTGAAATGTCCTCGCAACACTCCTGGAAGTATGCTTCCCTCATCACCTGGTTGTGTCTTAATCAAATGAAGTTCTTCTTTGTAAACCATAAAGTCTATTTTGGTTTGAACCTTGCTAGCCCCTTCAGGGTCAGTTAAGACAACTTTCTCTGCCTCCCTGGACTCACAAGAAAATTTTTCCATGCCTCAGTGGTACTGTGCATTCTTCCCTCCCCCCTAACCCTGAAAATTTATTGCCCCATTCTTACTTCTGCTCAGTCCGTAGCTCTTAAAGTCTGCTTTCCCATCTCCAAAGTGAGAGAACAATGCCTCTTTCTCTGTTATTGTGACAATGACATGAGCTAATCCTTGAAAAGTAGGAATAAAAAAAAAGCTTAAACTTGATATTTTTTTCTGGTGATATCAGGAATTACATTGTTCTGGTTTTACAGCCAGGCAGTGACAATGACCAGAATATGATCCTGTACATATCAGCTCCAAACAGAGAAATGATCCCATGGCCTGACCTGCAGAAATCAGAATGCTAGTGATGCCTCTTCCTGGTGCCATCAATGCCATCTTCATAGAAAGAGGGCACTCAGCACTCCTTGTAAGTTCACTGAATGGTACCTAGCAACACTTAGAGATGTTTACTATTCTGTCTATCATTCCATTTCTTTATCTTTGATATGCTACCCAATCAAATAATCAATAAAACTACAAAGAGCTGACATAATCCAATCAGTAGGATAGAGAATGGAGAGGTTGGGGATTCTCTAGCAGGACAAAAATCCAACAGGTATAATAGGTGACTAAGGCCAGACCTACTTATCTAGTTTGTCTGTATCATATGTAGCCCAGACCCCAAAGCCAAAATCTGGGATCAAGTCTTCTGCTGGCACTTCTGCCTGGCTCTGGGGGAGGGTCCATACTTTTGGAGAGGCTACAGGCTTGCAGATCATCTTTTTTCTTGCTTCTGTAACTATAGCTACAATATTGCCTGTGTTCCAAATGAATATAGCCAACTCCAGATTTGCTTTCAAGTTTTCTTTTCATTAGAGACCTGGTCTAGTTGTCATCAATGCCAGATCTTCTTTTGTATGCTCTTACACAGTTCAGAGAAAGACAAACAAGAGAACACTAACAGAGAGGAGCAAGCCTGGCTAAAAGCAATGAAGGCTTTATCATTTGCGTGTCTACCTAGCACACAGAACACTCTGTATTGCTCATAATTTAGAAGGAAGCCTTGTCCTATGAGATAGAGGAGCTGCTCTTTGATTGACAGGTGCATTGAGGCAGGTATTTAGAATGTTTACTATTCACATTCTATCTGAAGGCACAGCACCTTGGTCTTACCCATTGTTCATCGGAAATTCAGAAAAGTGAATATAGATGCTGAAGACACGGGATACTCATTTGACTTTTCTTCTTGTCATCCAGGGTGTACGTCAAGCAACCATCTCTTTCCTGTCATCACAGAAGACCACTCATTCCCTGGCTACAGCAGTTCACACTCAACATATGCGTACAGCTTATATAGAATGTCTTGAGCATAACTTGATACAAGAAAAGAAGATTGACTTGAGAGAATTCACACCTAAAGTGCACCCATAGATTCTGCTTTCAAGTTTTTCTAAATGATAAATTCAAGTCCCACTTCTAAAGAATATTCATATATAAGGATAGTTAGTCTTTCTGGCAAATTATCTTCTAGACCTGCTAGATTAGCTTTTTTTGTCCCTGAAACACATGAACCATATAGTCAAGTGACTGTTTCCAACACTCTTTACTTGGCCTCCTCCATGGCTGATAACTACACCAGGATATGTGCCTTTGCATATTGAGACTAGTATAAAGACAGATGACTTAAAATATATGGCAGGGTTTCGATTTAGAAATAAATGCTTAGGAAATATAATTGTATGTGTTTATTTTACCCAACTCCCAAATAAATACATGGAGACTTATTCTTACTTATGAATGCCTGGCCTTGGCTTGTTTCTAGCTAGCTTTTCTGACTTAAATTATCCTGTTTCTTGTTGCTAGAGTTTTCCTGCCTGGCCCACAGTCAGGATAAATCTCTTTCACCTGCCAGTCCCACAACCGCTCAGACCCAACCAAGTAAACACAGAGACTTATACTGCTTACAAACTGTATGGCCGTGGCAGGCTTCTTGCTAACTGTCCTTATAGCTTAAATTAATCCATTTCTATAAATCTATACCTTGCCACATGGCTCGTGGCTTACCGACATCTTTACATGCTGTTTGTCCTGGCGGTGGCTGGCAGACAGTGACTCCTTCTGCCTTCCTGTTCTTTTTATTCTCTCTGTTAGTCCCGCCTATACTTCCTGCCTAGCCACTGGCCAATCAGTGTTTTATTAGCAACACATTTGCCATACAGAACATCCCACAGCAGTTTCTCTTTAATTATGTTTTGCCTCTGGGCTTTTTTATCTTTCTATATTCTATGTATCTTTCTTTCTTTCTTACTCTATGGCTGCCTGTGTGGCTGTGTGGCTGTCCCCTGGCATCCTCCTCTCCTCCTTTCCTCACTCCTTGCTCTTTTCTCTCTTCCCTAGATTCTTCTCCTACTTATTCTCTCTGCCAGCCCCATCTATTTCTCTCTGTTGCCTAGCTATTGGCTCTTCAGCTCTTTATCAGACCAAGCAAGTGTTTTAGGTAGGCAAAGTAACATAGCTTTACAGAGTTAAACAAATGCAATAAAAAAGAATGCAATACATTTTAACATCATTAACCAAATATTCCACAGCATAAATGAACATAACACATCTTAAACAAATGTTCCACAACATATAAGCCATATTTTGACATTTTGAATCAAAAGGTTGGCTTTGAGATTTTTCTAATGTGCAAGAAAGGATGAGCCTACTCATTCCATTTAAACAGTAATAAATAATATGTACAAATGCAGTGTACATTTCATTTCTTGTGAACATCCTACTGATGCTTTCTTTCCTACTTTTAAGTGTTAATATTTTGAAGTGCATATCTTAATAGTTACTTGTAAGTATTACCTCATGTGTGATATCTACTAAGAACTTTTTACAAAGCGAAAACACCATGTTTTTATTACCAAATAAAATATGCATTTATAGCCTTAGAAGACAACAAAGCAGAAGGATGGCATCCAGTTTAAAGTTGGTTGAACTATTCAACTACACTCTTGATCTATCTATCCATCTGTTACTTCGGAATGTAAATACTAGATATACATAAGGAATCAAGCACATTGACAGCTTCTATTATCTCCACATTACCTTAAATCAGTCATAGTAAGTCAATGAGTAGTTGACCTCCTAGTTGGAGACATTTATTGATTACACAACCAGAATTTAGAAAGGCATTCTCATTGGGAAAGTAGTTGATGGATTCTTCAAAGTCCAATGTAGAAGAGACAAAGGACACAAAACATTACAAACGAGGTAAAAGCCAGATGGTCATTTTCACAGAGTTATTGAAAAGTCTTGAATGAAGAAAGAGAATGCAAAACTAATACCATCCTTAAGACCCTTGACAGGAACCACACTCAATTTTCTGTGGATTCTGCTTCACTCTGCACTTCTTCAAAGACTGACGTAACTGGGATAGTGAGGGAATGAAGAAAAGAACGACATTGAAGAATTGATAGAAATACATCAGGAAAATCTGGGATTGAGTGGTCTGAGTTCTCTGATGGAGAAGACATGACATCCTGAAAGTTCAGAGTGTTTATGTAGTTGAACAGGGGGAGGGTTTATTGCATACAGCTGAAAGAAGAGGCAGGGTTATTACAGACAGATAAATACAGAGGTGGGTTTAACTCATCTTGGCAGGAGCTGTCTCTGTAGGGGAACAATCTTCAGGTTATAATATATTCAGGGGAAGAAAACAATGGTAGACATTATTTTCGCGGACATTATCAACATTTGTACATGGGCCAGAGGAAGGATTTGTCATCCCTCTGAGCCTGACCCACCAAAGGAAGACTTTGCTATGCCCATGGCTGAGGCATTGAGGTCCATGACAACAATACACATTCACTTAGGACTTCCCTCACCCCCTACAGTATTCATTATCAAATTAC
>CABHPQ010174209.1:15732-40343 GCA_902168405.1 Peromyscus aztecus | reverse complement strand
AGTTCAGTTCCCAGCATTCATGTCAGGCAGCTCACAACTACCTGTAATTCTAACTCCAAGGGATCTGATTCCCTTTTCTGGCTTCCAAGGCCACTCACATGCATGTCTGCATCTTACATAAATACACATAAATAACAATTAAGAAATCTTTAGAGACTAGCTGCTCTTTGCTAGTCAACTCACAGATATCCTCTGAGTTTTAGAGTATTCCATCACTGTATTTGGAATGGAAACTACATTTAGATGTGAAGTACTTTGGACACAGCATCCTGAGTGCTCTTGGATAGCTTTTGTTTCGTTGATGACAATGTCTGTTGCATTGAGAAGCTTGGTGCAGTACATCCGTTTGTGCTTGGATTTCACTGGAGCATCCTCCTTGGGATCCACTGTGGATACAGCGATCTCTCTCTCCTTGCAGATAGAGAAACTAACGCTCAGGTAGACTATCTGTCGCTAGTGCTGCTGTGAAGAATCTCTTTTTAAAAGATGAAGAATCCAAGGCCTCAGAGACACTTGGCCAAAACACGATGATCTTTCTACTTACCACATCAAATTTTATCTGTGTTATGTGCATGGGCACGTGTGTGTGTACACACATGTACGTGTGTATACATGTGTGGAGGCCAGGACACATCCTTGGGTGTCTTTCCTCAGGAACCACACACCTTCCTTTTGAGACCAGGTCTTTTTCTGGCCTGGAGTTTGCTGAGTAGGCTAGGCAGGGTGGCCAGTGAGCACCAGGGGACTACCTGTCTCTACCTCCCCAGTGAATGCCAGTCTAGGCTGGGGCTCAGTGCTCATGCTTGGCAAAGCAAACACTTTACCAACTAAGCTTCGTACCCAGTCCTATCTTTATTCTAACATGATATTAAAAACAAGAAAAAGTAGATGAATACCATTTCCCCCCCGATATGCTCAATATCTTCACCTGAAAATTTAAATAAAAATTCCCACTTTGAATATGCCATTTTCATCTTTTCTGACTTAATATAAATGTTCAGAACCAAAGTCTATCCTGAGATTTTCCCACTAAAATTATGCTTTAAATATTCATTGTTTTCCCACATAGTTTAATTTCGGCTACAAATTAAGGGGACCTCACACCTGGGAGGTTAAGCTGCAGACACAGTCTTCTGTAATTTAAGAATATTACTGTCTCAGCGTGTCATGTGAACTCCAGATATTTTTCTTAGGTGCAGCCTTTCTTTTCCCAGAAATCTCCCACCAAGCTCAGATTCAGCAGGAAATCAAACCCTGGGGACACGTGACTTTGATCCCTGAATGACTGGCTGCCTTTAAAAGGCTTATGTTTTATTAGAGTAGTATGTGATTAAAACATGAAATCACCACCAAGGAGACCGTGTGGCCCAGAGGATGGACGTGGGGGGGGCATTAAAACACAATTATGCTGAGACCTAACTCAGGGCAGCTGTCCTACGGGCCACGTCACAAACACTTCCATAGGCATTGCGTCACAGCACGGGAGGACTCACCCTGACAGACTTGTGTGCCTCAGCCCTTCCACCTCCTACTTTCTGAGCTCTGGTCTTCAATTAACTGTGGATATTTGTCTCTATCATTCAGCCTTCTCCAGTCTCCAGGGACATCACACCTTTCATAAAAACTTCCAGAAAAAAAAAATGCTCTCAGAATGGGTTAGACCAGTGGTTCTCAACCTGTGGGTCTTGACCCCTTGGAGGGGTCACATCAGGTATTTACATTACCATCCATAGCAGTAGCCAAATTACAGTTATTAAGCAGCAATGAAGTGATTTTATGGTTGGGGAGGGTCACCACAGCATGAGGTGTTACAGGGTTACAGCATTAGGAAGGTTGAGCTCTGCTGGACTAGACAATTCTATTCTGTTCCCGCAGCTGAAGTTTGCCACAGTCTCAGTTGCTCTTTGTTAGGCCATGTAACAGAATAAGCTCCCTCTATGAAACACGGCGTCTGTGGAGTCAGCCTCGGTAGCATCCCAATGGCTGAGATGTAGAACAAAGAGGGGGTGGAGTGCTGTGGAATGTCATCCTCTGGGCCTGACGTGGCTATGACCCTCTTGAGCTCTCAGTGGCTGTTGTACCTGAGTGAGACCTGCTAAGGACTGGACCTGGCAGTGTCCTAGGATGGTGGTGGGAAGGGTTTATGAGGTAATGTGAGGATGTTGCTGGGAGAGAGATTTTTTTTCCAGTGCTGTAGCCACCATATGTTTCCTATGCTCCTAGATGTGACTCCAACTGTATGCACTGGCTCACTGAGGTACAGTTGTGTGGAATAGTTTCTTTTTTTCTGTCACTGGTGCACTGTGAAAAAGTGGCATACTGTCCCTTCCAAACATTTGTCAAGTCTGTTAAGTAGTTGTGTAAAGTTTTTCTCAGGAGACATGAGCAAAGTCTTTTTCACAGTCTGGCTGCACATGCTTCAGTTGTCCACTGTGGTCCAAGTCAATCTCTTCAGTCTATGTAGCACACAGTGCTGTGGACTGTGCTCATTGTTAATAAAAAGCTGTTTGGCTAATAGCAGGGCAGAAAGAGATTGGGCAAGACAGCCTGACACAGGAAGAGTGATGGGAGAGAAGGGCAGAGTCAGGGCAGTTGCCCCTCTAGCCAGACACCGAGCAAGCAGGACATGTAGAAAATGAGGTAACAAGTCTCAAGCCATGTGGCTGAATGTAGATGAATAAAAATGGGCTAATTTAAATGTAAGAGCAAGTTAGTAATAAGCCTGAGTTGGCTTTTGGGACCTGATGGTTGGGACAGGAAATGTTCGTTTATAACACAGTTTAGTTTTGTGTTAGAGTTCTGTTTGTAACATTTCACATCTTCCCAACTCTGCTTTATCTTTCAATAAATTTCCCTTTTCTTCACTGTGACTCTTTATTATCTGACCCAGAAAACTATTGCATTATCACTTGTTCCACAAAGACAATTTCCTTCTAGGTGTGGTAGCGTACATCTTTAATCCCAGCACTTGGGAGACAGAGTCAGGTGAATCTCTGTGAGTTCATTGCCAGCCTAGTCTATATAGTGAGTTCCATACCAGAGCTGCACAGTGAGACCCTAACTCAGGTGAGTTGGGATAGATGATTTCCTGAGGGAATTCTACCTTGTGTAGCTTGGAGCTTGTCAGAAGTGACATTGACTCTCTGATTTAAAAAAACTCACTTTTGTACCTTTCAAGACAATGCTAGCTGTACTTTATAGTGTGCCCTTAATTAACCAGTTAGTTAATTCCTGCTGAACAAATTTCTAACTACATGGGTACAACCTAAGGTTATTGAGTGCATGAGAGGAAATAGAGATGATTATAAAAAACAGTTGTAAAACTTTTTGATATTTCAAAAAAATAGTTTTTGCAGAATGTCTTAGTTAGGGTTTACTATTGCTGTAAAGAGACATCATGACCATGGAAACTCTTATAAATAAAAACATTTAATTGAGGTGGCTTGCTTACAGTTTCAGACATTATAATGGCACAGGATATACATTACCAATCCAAAACACAGGGGAGGAAGCATAATGAGAAAATGCTGGACCAAAGCAAGACTAAAATCCAGCTGGGCAAACTCCAAACTCTGTACCTCCATGTCTGATGTCGAAACGCTCTCCACATCTCCAATTCTGTTCAGCTTTGTTGACTGCAAAACACTTCTTTCTCTTGGGCTTGTTCCACACACTGTTAGCAGCTCTCTTTGGTAGGTATCCCATGACTCTGGCATCTCTAACATCTTGGGTTCTCCAAAGCAATTCAGGCTTCAACTTCACAGCTTCACGCAAAGGCCTCTCTACTAGGCCTCCATTCAGGAACACCTCTGACACATGCCTGGCTTCAGCGGCTGTTCTTAGTCAGGGACGCAACTTTTATAACCTGTTTCTTCTATCCTTAACTCTACAGCCAGAACCATGTGGCTGAAGCTGCCAAGTTCTGCTGCGTACTAGGGCTGGAACACGGCCTCCTTGTTTAATTACATCTTCACCAGCTTTCTGTTTTCCTTTATTGCCTAAGCTTGGCTGTCCTTGAACTTGATGTTTAGACCAGGCTGACCTCAAACTCAGAGATCCATCAGCCTCTGCCTTCTCAGTGCTGCAATTAAAGGCCTGTGCCACCACACCCGGCTCTAGAGTTTTCTTTAATTCCTTTCCACAAGTTGGAAATTTAGCTGGGTGGGATCTTGTCCTGAGGTCACCACTCCCTTTATCCCATTTCTTAAATTGTTTATCTCCTTGAACAGAGGATTTAGCTCAATTCCATTTCCTGGTGCTCTTTTTCTCCTCAAAATGTACTTTTTGTAATTTACCATGCTTAGCAGCTTGCTGCTTTTCATTTTAAATCTTCATTAGAGTTATCACTAATATCCATAGGACAGAGTCTATACTAGGCTGTTTTGAGATTTCTTCTGCCAGTGAAATTAATCCAAAATTCTTCACTTTAGCCTCAGGTAGACTCTTCAGAGAAGGGCAAAAGGCAGCCACTTCTTTCACCAAAATATCACAAGAATGATTTCTAGGCAGTGTACCAAAATTCTTCTCTGAAACCTCTTGGGTCAGCTCCTGACATTTCAAATCATTATTAACCCAGTGTCTTCCATGCTCCTACTAGCATGCCCCATTAACCAGTGCCTAAAGCATTCCACTGCTTTCCTAACCCAAAGTACCAAAGTCCATATTACCCCAAAGAAAAGCATGGTCAGGCCTATTGCAGCAGTATCCCAGTCCCTGGTACCAATTTCTGAGAGGATGACAGGGTTGCAGCCATCTTAGAGAAGGGTCAGACTGAGGGCAGCAGGCCATGGGCAACCCACCAGAGGATGTGCTGCCCCTCCACCCTAAGCCCTGGGAGACCCACCAGAGAATGTGTTGCCCCTACACCAGACAATTAAGAGCCACATAAAAAATGAGTTCCAGATATTTCCTGCCTTAACCCAAAGGATATAATAGATTGTATACCATAGCTGTCAGAGGGAGCAAGTTTCCTGCAGATAAGAAATGGAATGTCTAGTCGTCGGAGAAAAGGGGTCTGTCCATGATATAGATGCATGGCATAAACTGCTAGAGAACATGGCAATTTCCTTGCATCTGCAACTCTCCAATCAGTTCAAACCCAGCGTCTCCAACCTGAAGTAAGCACCAATCCCGAGCTTGTGACTATACAGAGTTGGAATTCCCCTAGACCCCTGACCCTAACCACTATAAAAATCTGACCCTGTTATTGCTTGAGGTCCCTCTCACTCCACCCTTGTGACGGATGGATGAGAGGCCTGGGTTTGAACTCATGAATTAAAAAGACTCTTTGCTTTCAGATCAGTCTCCTGGTGGTCTTTGGAGACATCAGACTTTGGGTGCAACATTTCTGTCTTAGGGTTTTTATTGCTGTGAAGAGATACCATGACCGTTACAACTCTTATGAAGGAAACATTTAACTGAGGTGGCTTGCTTACAGCTTCAGAGGTTCAGCCCATTATTATCATGAAGGGGGAGCATGGCAGCTTGCAGGCAGACATGGTGCTGGAGCTGAGAGTCCTACGTCTTGACTCAGAGGCAACAGGAAGTCAACTGACTATCACACCTAGGAAAGCCTGAGAAAAGGGAACCTCAAAGCCCACCCTCACAGTGGCACACTTCCTCCCATAAGACCACACCTACTCTGACAAGGCCACACTTCCTAATAGCGCTACTCCCTTTGGAGGGTATTTTCTTTCAAACCATCACACAGGACAGATATCTACAGGATGGTTGAAACTTCTGCTTGACCTTATTTACAGTTCTCCCTCCCATCCCCTCCCATCCCCTCCCATTCCCTCCCCTCCCCTCCCTCCCCTTCCCCTCCCCTCCCCATTTCTCCTTATCCTCTCCTCACTTTGCTTGCCTTCCCATTGTTTTTCTTTTCCCTGTATTTCCCTCCTACTTCACTGCCTTCCTCTTCCTTTTCTTTCCTTCCCTTCCTCCCTGCCCCCCAATCTCCACTCTCCTTATCCCCTCCATTCTCTTCCTTTCTTCTCTCCCTTTCCTCCTATCTTCCATCTTCCCCCATTGCCTTTCCTGTGTTTCCAATTTCCAATCTAGCAGCAGGGCAGATTTGAAATGGTTTGTTTGATCATTTAGTTATTTTTCTCAGAGCTGAGGACTGAACCTTGGGCCTTGTGCTTGCTAGGCAAGTGACCTATCAATGAACTAAATTTCCACTCTCCTACACCAGTTATTTTTGTTATTCTTGTTTATTTTGAGATTGTAATTTAATCACAGTGTTTCCCCCTTCCCTTTCCTCCTTCTAAACCCTTCCATATACCCTTCATGGCCTCTTTTTCATTAATTATTATTGATGTACATACATATATATTGCTAAATATAACCTGTTGAGTCTATATAATGTTACTTGATGTATGTTTTCAGAGTCAATTCTTTGACATTAGACAAAAAATTGTTATACTTCAATTTTAGACTGTTTTACATTTGGGTCAGAAGTAAGAAAACTGAATTCTAGTCCTAGAAACTGTCCCTAAGTGGTTCTATTGTTATGGAGTTCAAGACACCCCAGGAAAAGGCCACAGACTGAATCTGGATTATAATTAGGTCAATTTATTGAAGCTGCTAGCAGGAGAGCAGTCTCTGAGCCAAACCAAAGATTGCTACACAAAGGATGTTGAGGGAAGGATTTTTGAAAGTGAAAACCACCAGAAGATCTTGAGTATCTGCATAAGCAAGCTGAGTCCTGTTCTGTTCTGCCAAGATTAGGTGATCCTTGAAGGTCTACATAAGCAGGTTACAGAAGTCAAACAAACAAACAAAAATAGTCATATAACAAAGTAGATGGTCATTGCTGTATATTTTCTGGGTGGGGGTTCACTGAGTCAGAGTTACTGGGAACTTATCTTCCAGGACTGAAATCAGACATAAATGGCTATTAGGTACTAAGCTGGACGCTTAGCATAAAATGGAGCTTCTTTAGTCATTACACTATAATTGCCTACAAGCCACAAGTCTTTTCAGTGTCTCCAGAATGGAAAATTATGTCTGCATGGTTCTGGGTCTTACCATGCTGCATGCAGCTTGAGTAAAGGCTGTGTACCCATGCATGTGTCTTGAGTAAAGATGGTGTACGAATGCATGCTGCTATGAGCTGCAGGAATATGTAGTAGGAATTCATCTGAATATGATAAAGCTATACCTGGAAAAATCAAGGCATTCTTCCAGAGGAACACAAATCTCAAGGTGTTATTCAGCTTCTAATATATTAGCTGTTTCCTGCTGTGAATTTCCTGTGCACTCTCATGCCTTCCACAAGAACTTCTAACAGTGTATTTTATCTGACATATTTCTCTAGCATCCAAAGCCAAAAGGCAGACAGGACAAAGCACTTCAGACTAACCGCTGAGTCTCCTGAATTAAGGTAAACACCTTTATGGAGACACCACCTGTCTCCTAGGTGGTGCAAACGAAGCTCAGACCCTCATTTCTCTCACAACCCAAGTGGCATTCCAGAGCAATTGACTCAGAACAAAAGGGATTTTTTTTTTTTTGCATAGCAGGTGCAAAGTAGCTATGAGACAGGTTTCCTAGCTCCAAGCAGAGTTACCCTGCCCTGCCAGTATATGGTGGCATAGGAAAATAGAAGCAGTTTTATTTTAGTGACTTATAGACTCTTTTACCTAACCACCTGTAAGACTGTAGTTTGAGCACGTTTATGATAAACTCACAATGTTTCACCTAACCACTTATAAGAGCATATTTTGAGCACAAAAATTCCCTTTCTGACTTATTCCAGGCCTTGTCTGATCCCACCTCCTCTATTCACTCCCCTTTTGGGTTGCAAATGAAGCTGACTATCACTGCTCTTATGGGGACCTTGTAAGCCTTGGGTTGTATTGTGAGAGTTACTGCTTGTAAGGTGGTAGACCAGTTCTGGTTCCGGGAGAGGAATGGGAAGGAACCAAGATAGAGAGAAATGAAGAAGAAGGTGAGGATGAGGCATAAAGAGCTTAGTTAGAATTAGGACTATGAGAAGACAGGGGGGTGAAGGGACAGAGAGGAGCTAAGCATGAGAACAGAATTAAAGCTGTGTAGATAGAATTTTATCTCAGATGAATGAAATGGACGGATGAAAGACCTTGGTGTGCTTAGATTCATGCCCTCAGATTACCCCCATCATTCATAGCATCTACCCCAGGACTCTGGGGGAAATCTCCTCAGGGCAGCCCCCTGAGGACACTTCCATAGCATGCAACTTGTCATTGCTGTGAGCGCAGTTTTGTTTCTTTCCAACCTGCCAGCTCTGCTTCTCCTTTGTGTCCCCCAACATGAATGTCTTATTACTGGATTTTATGGACTGACATTCACTTTCCTTGCCATCATGATTCTTAGACAGTCCATCCCGTCTGAGTATATTTCATTTGATGAAATCTACTATTGGTTTGTGTCCCAGCTTCACTTCTGTTGCTGTGATAAATATCACAACAAAGCAACATGAGGAGAGAGGATTTATTTGGCTTACACTTCCAGCTCACAGTCCATCATGGAGGGACATCAGAACAGAAAATCAAGCAGGAACTTGAAGGCAGGCCTGCTTGCTGTTCCACACAGCTCTACCTCTAATCAAGGAATTCACTCACAGCTGAGATAATAGAGCAGGAACTATGGAGGATGCTACTTCGTAGCTCATGCAGACTTATGCTTTTACATCCCAATACCACTTGCATAGGCATGATGCTGCCTATAGTGGACATTTCCCTCCCATGTCAATTAACAATCAAGATCATTCCTCACAGATATGTCTGCAGACCAATTTGATGTAGAAAATGCCTCACTTGAGATTCTCCTCCTTGGTGATTTCTAGGTTGTGTCAAGACAACAGTTAAAGCTGAGTAGGACAGCTAGTTTTCCCTAGTTCCTAACTGTTAGTCAGGACTCTCCAGAGCAGCATAGCTGATGGAGGATCTATTGAGTGGCTCACAGGCCTTGGTCTGGCTAGTCCAACAATGGCTGCCCACCCTCAGAAAGTTTAAGAATCCAGGAGTTGTTCCGTCCACAAAGCTGGATGTCTCAGTTGGTCTTCAGTATGTGCTGGAATCCTAAAGAAGTGGGCTCTAATTCCAGAGAAGGATCGGTCGGACTTGCTGGTGAGGATGAGGGCAAGAGGTAAGGAGCAAAAGCCCTGATTAAAGGTGCCACCCCTTGATCTTCCCACCTCCAAAGATCTGAATTAAAAGTGGGTCTTACAACTTCAAATGATTCCCTTAAGAAAAGTTCCTCCCAGGTGTACCCAGCTACTTGGATTTTAGTTAATCCCGGATGCATTCAAATTGACAAGCAGGAATGGCATCACTTAACCCTTTGTCAAGAGGATTTTTGTGGGATTTTCTAAATGGAGTTCAAGAAGATGGAATAGGGGGCCAAGATGAAAAAGAGGGGCTAATATGTGTCTTCCTCATGGAAGTGAACACAGACAGTATTTGGACATCTTGAAATTATTACCTCAAACATTGTCTTAGAAGGAAAAGTGATGACCAAGATCTAGAACCAACAATGAGACCCAATTCAAAGAAATCTCTTCAATGAGTTTCAGGCAATTTCTTTAACCTCCAATGCCTTAGTAAACAATGAAGAACCTTCTAGTGACAAATCTATGAGATGGAACCTGCCCAGGTCAGAGGTGACTTTATATCAATTCTGTATCTCATGGTTCATTACTAACAAATGACTTTGGAGAGAACCTTTCATTGTGGCCCTTAGTTTTTTTTTAATATACATAAAATTATGAATGTGTACATGACATGAAAGTAAAAGTGAAACAGTCTAGGGATTAAAAAGTGACAAATGGGAGAGGATGGGATTAGAAGTAGAAAAGTAGAGGGTTATGGGGCTGTATGAGCAATGTACAATATAAACTTGCATGAAAATGTTTTTGTGTAAAAACAGTATTGTGTATAATGGACATATACAATGACAGTCTAAAAATTGAAGCAAAAATAAAATGTGAACAGATTGAATTATTTATGATATTTATTCTAAGGCATACTTGCAAGTACAATTATATTGTTGACCTCTATCACTCTTTTAGATAAGAGAAGTAAAATAATGGCCTTCTAGGTATAATACACAGGCAAATGTACTTTTTCCTTCAAATCTGTGAAGGCAAGAGCCCTCAGCTCCAGCTCTGCCCTTCATCTGGTTCCATAAATGTCAGACCCTGGGACCTGAACTAAGGGGCTGCTTTGTGTCCCTTTCCTGTGTCCCTTCATCTTTCATCTTCACAAAAGTGTGCTCTGAAGAGTGGCAATTATGTGCCATTGAGTGCTGCTGGAATATCAAAATATATCTTTCTGTGAAAGTCCCCTTTTTTCTCTGTAAGATTGCCCTTCACAGGATTGTTTTTTGAGGCATGGCTTCTCTACAAACTTTCCTCTTTATTCACCATTTTCTAATCAACTCAGAGCAGAGCAAATAAATTTTCAGCCAGCAGCCTATAGAGTTCTGCTGTTTACCCCTTGGTACTGCATATTGAAATGTTTGCTTCTGATGCCTTTTCTGAAAAAAAAATCTATTTTTATTATTTTTAGTTTTGTGTATATGTGTGTGTCTATGAGCATGGATGAGTGCGGGTATCCATGGAGACAAGAGAGGGAGTCAGATGCCTTGCAGCTAGAGTTACAGGTAGTTTTGAGTCACCTGACATGGGTGCTAAGAACCAAACTCAGGTCCTCTTTGAGAGCAGTGAGTACTGTTGAGTCATCTCTCCATTCTTAATACCTTTTTTAAAAGGATAAATATGCTGACTAAACTGTTACCAATCCTCAAAATTGTTGACAGCTCTTCACTGTACTTTTCTGCCCCTCTGACAGAAATGGCTGGATCCAACCAGTGGAGCCTGGCTCTGCCCACGAGGAGGCAGCTACTCTCTCTCTGGAAGCTTTTATTATCCTTCTGCGTGAGAACAGACCTGGTTTATTGCTCCAAGATGATTTGCAGCAGAAGCTGTGTCTACATAAGTACCGAAGTGATTAAAGGCCCATCGGGGTTATTGGTCCTGATGTTGGGAAGGAAAAAGTCCACAGGGCAAGTTAACGGAGATGACGCTGGCATGGAACAATGGGGCAGCAGACAAGACAGACTCGATCTGTAGCCTTAGTTTTCCTCTAAGGTTCATTGTGAGCCCTGCCGAGGTCAGGTGTCATGGTGATGGCAGGAAATATGCTTTAGCTAGCTGCAACTACACATGGTAAGTTGTTGTAACTACAGAAACTATAGTGTAAACCAAGACTGTTTTCAAAGTCCAGCGGGCACTAGAGGAAAAACAGGGCTTATATTTCTCACCCTTTTAGGCAGGAGGCTCACAGAACAGTGGTAGGAGACTGGGTGATATTCGTCAGCCAGTCTGGATTTAATTTTTCTCTGCCTTTTTTTTCAAGTGATGACCTGAAGCAAGATTCTTACTGTGAGCTTTAGATAGTTTTCTTTAAAAATTCTTCTTGCTGTTGTTGAATTACATTCCCTTCTTTTGTGTGTAGGGTATGTGCCGTGTCATGTATGTGGTCAGGGGACAACCTGTAGGAGTTGGTTCTTTCCTTCAACTATGAGCTTCCCAGGGATTGAACTCACGTTGTCAGGTTGGTGGCCAGTGCCTTTACCCACTGAGCCATCTTGTTGCCCCTCAAGTTTTATTATTATTTTACAAAATAGACAACATTAGTTATATTAGTGTGTGATTCAATTTTCCCTTCAGTGTGACAGACCACGTGGTAATAAACTCATAGGAAGAAATGTTTCCTTTGTCCTGTGGTTTCAGAGGTTCTAGTCTATGTTTACTTGTGTGGCTTTGGGTCTGTGGTGACAACTGGGCTTGGTGGGAGTTTGTGGAAGAAGAGGCCTGTTCAATTCATAGGGGTTAAAAAGCTCTAGAGAAGTGAGAAGTCACAAAGGTGCCGATGTCCCCTTCAGGGACATTCCCAGTGTCCTAACTTCCTCCCATTAGGCCCCACCTCCTAAAAGTTCCATCATCATCAAACAGCATCACTGTGGTGTCTGAACCTTTAACATGTAGGACTCAGGGAAGATTAAGGATTTAAACTGTGGGAATTATCTTATAGAGTCATAAAGACCAAATAAAATGGTACAAGGCAAGGGTTTATTACTACTGTAACCTCTTTATGTCTATTCCCTCCAGAATTCATGTTGAGATTGAATCCCTAATGTGACAGTATTAGGAAGTGAGACTAATGGGAAATGATTAGATTATTAGATTGTTATTCAATCCCAATCTACTGAATGTGAGAAAAAATTATTTTGCTCATAAAACATTCAGTCTACGGCATTTTGTTTTTGTAGTCCAAATGGACTCTCAGGATAACCAACCCTGACACACACTAAGTGTAACAAATATCTATCCTAAATCCCGTTTAAGGAAGGGGCATGCTAATCTCTTTGGGTATCATCTCAGGGATGGAAATAGTTGCTTATCTCCTCAGAAAACCCATCTTTGATAACTTTAAAGGAAAATACCTCAAAATACTCTCTGGCCATCTCTCTCGACTCCCAGGAGTCATATCTTTCACTTTGTGCTTATGCTTTTCTTTGGCCGTTTGTTATTTTTGCCAGGCTAGTGCTTAGCCCACCAAGGTAGATAGAGCCCACACTATCTCTCGTGATTTTTATGTGTATGGTATGTGTATGTGCCTGTTTGTTTACACGTGTGTGGAATTCAAGTATAAGTGTGTGTGTGTGTGTGTGTGTGTGTGTGTGAGTGTGTGCGTGTGTGGGCACGAAATGGCATCCAGTGTCATTCTTGAAAAATCTTCACTTGCTTGTTGAGGTCCCTACCTCAGTTGAACTCAGAGCTCATCAATCTGGCTGGTCTAGATAGCAAGCTTACTCTGGAGGCTCTCTCCTTGCCTCTCACTTCGTGGAATTGCAGATGAGTCACAGTGCCTGCCCGGCTTTTATGTAGGATTTGAGGGTTTGATCTCAGGTGCTCACATTGGTGCAAAGAATTCTTTAATCATCAAGCCATCTCCTCAGCCCTTAAATGCTCTTCTGCTTTAGCTGTAGTTACCTGTTTATTTACTTTTACAGTGTTGTAATGGGGCTGAGCAATGCAATAATGATGGCTTGGGTAGTGTAGAGAGGAGCTGGCTGGAGATCTCCCCTCAGAGACGAGGAGAGTGCTCTGAAAGGACTGATGCATGTGCAGGTGAGATCAGAGCAGAGTTGTGATCTGACATCAGCTGAACTCCTGGATAGCTCCCCTCTCAGCATTTTCTTTGGAAACAATGTGTGACTTTGCTGAAAGGAGACAGAGAATAAGAACAAGTCTTGTGGGTTGAAAGGATCTCCTGAGCACCCGGGAGAGCAGAGCAGAGTGTTCCAGGGCTTCCTGCTTAGTCAAAAGGTCCTGGCCAAGTCCCCGAGGAGCATGGGGGGCAGCTACCATCATCATCATCATTGGACTAAGATCTTCACTAGGAAATTGGCCACATCTCTCAGAATATTAAATTATTCCTATTTTTAGAGCAGCTCTGCCTTTTAAAGGCAAGTACCTCCTACTACTAATGTGTCCCCTGCTGCTTCCCCGACATGCACAGACTGCCCGGTGATCAACATCCCCACCAGAGTGGCTCACCTGTTACAACAGATGAACCACACTGACAGGTCACAACCCCCTGAAGCTCACAGCTCACACTGTAATTCCTCCTTGGTGTGTGCTCCCTAAGGATTTGAGCCAGTGTAAGGTGGTATGAACCCACCATGGCCGCATTGTCCAGTGTGTTTCCACTGCTCTAACAATCCACTCACCCATCTATTTGACCCCTCTGCCTGTCTGAAAACTCTGAAAATCCCCGTTATAATTGTCTTCATAGTTTTGTTTTCTTCCATTTTCATAGATTAAAAAATATGAGAGAGGAAGTTTAAGATTCTTATGCTTTTATGGATGTCTCACCCAGGTCTTAGGTAAATGGCCTGGGGCTTATCACAGCCATTTTGCTTCAGGTTTTCATCTTGTTTTATGCTGGTGTGTGAATTCAGAATCCTATGCCTTCAAGGTGGACTTCCACCCTTAGCCCACAGCATTGCACTTTGCCAGCTGTGTAGGCTTGCACAGAATGCACTCTCCTTCTATGCCCGCAAACACGCGCAGGCTTAAGAAGGATTAAAGTTAACTCTAAGCTTATTGCAAACCCCAGTATCTTCAGTGACCAGGTAAATAGGATTAGACTGATGCTAAGGAGTAGCGATTAGGGAGGATGGGAGGGATGGAGAGATAGCTCAGTCAGTATGGTACTAGGAGTCAGTATGGTACTTAATTCAGTCCATAGAACACAGGCAAATATTTATGGCATAATCTCAACACTGGGGAACTAAAGATAGGCAGATGCCTGGAGAGTCAGCCCAGACTGCTTGGTGAGTTCCAGGTCAGTAAGGAACCCTGAAAAGAGTAAGGTGGGTGGTGCCTGAGTAACAACACCTGAGGATGTCCACCCATATGTATACACATGTATGTACACCTGCACATATATGAACACACACACACATATACACACACACATACACATACATATACACACATATATCAGAAAGGAGTAGTGTGGATTGTGGCTAACAGAAAATACATGCTGTATGTGACTTGGACAGCTGCCTACTCACTTTCCAACTTTTTGTTATTATATGAGAAAGCGCTGTCATCTGGGGAGCACAGACCTTAATAAGTGAGTTTACATATGAATTTTCCTGAGTTTAAGCCATAATATAATCCAAAAACTTCCCACATCTGCATACTTATAGGTTGGCAGGTTTTGAGCCCTTCACTTAGTAATTCATGTCGAAATGGTGTTGTGTGAGAGGGCAGATGCACTGTAGTTCAAACCCTTGATATGACAAGGGCCCTTTTGTTATTATGGGAAGATAAATAACTGTTTTGTAGACCTAGAGCTTGTCTGTAGAAGACCTAGGACTTTTTACCAGTCTCAGCCCTCAGACTGATGTTCCTCTTGCCCTGCTTAGTCATGGTTTAGACAGGTACATAAGACTAATCAGAAACTGCTTTTTCCACTGCTGATTGGATTTGGAGGTTAAAGGAGGCAGGATAAGAAAAGGATCGGATTTCAAGGATTATACGATTGACCCAACTTACTATTTCTTAAGCTACTGTGTAATTGAAATCATCTTTATAATATGTTCTTTCCTTCACAGGCACTCAGCCTTAGAAGGCCACTGCTACTCCTATATAAACAAAAAAAATTTTTTTTTTTGCATTGCTTGAGGTAAAAGTACTAGCTAGTTATTCTGTCTCACAGGCTAAAAGTCCTAATAGTGTACACTCATATTTACCCTTTCATTAATTCCAATGTCAATAGACTTGGAAGGAGGCTTCTCTGGAGGAACTCCTTCCAAGATGACCCAGGAATCCACTTACCCTTTACCCTGGCACACAGCTCTCCTTATCCATCAACTACAGAGAAGAAGCCTCACAGCTGAGAAAGATGAGAACATCTTGTCTCCTACACTCCACTGCCCAGAACTGGTCATATGGTCCATGCCCCAATGCAAGGTGAAGAAGATAGGCCTTCCATGTTTTTAGGAATATAGAAAAGTGGATTGCTAAAAAATGCAGTATTTTTAATATAAAGAAAAAAAAACGAAGTCAGAAACAGTGAAAGAAGGCCAGCATTAATCTGCAAGCACAAGATTTTCTTGCTAAAATCTTGGTTCTCTCTCAGATTAATTGCTGTGTGTGTATGTGACCACATTCGTGTGTGTATGCACACGTGTACCTGTATGTGGAGTGCAGAGCCCAATGTTGGGTGTCTTCCTCTACTGCTCTCCAGTTTATTTTTGAGACTGAGTGTTTCATTGAATCTGGAGCTGGGAATTTTAGATAGACCGGCTGAGCAGCAAGCCTTAGGGATCCTCCTGCCTCTGCCTTCCAAGTGGTGGGATTACAGGCATGTGCCACTGTGTCCTGCTTTGTTTCTAATATGGGTTGTGGGGGATCAAACTCAGGTACTCAGGCTTATAGGGCAAGTTTTCATCTTGATTCTCTGTGAATTGTGAGGATCAAGTTAGGAGACTGAGAAGAGGAAGACCAGGGGCACCCTTGGCAGCAGATGCTACACTCCAGATGCTACCTGGAGTGAGAGAGTGTAGAGTATTCTCATCTGCCAGTCAGCTTCCAAAAAGGCATGTTTGAGCATGCTGAGTGATCCTCTGGAATATGATTCTGATTAAAAATGTCCCAGAATCTAGAAGGGACAACAAATCAGATGCTGTCTCTAATTCTGGAGGGTACAGGGAATGTTGGCCATTTTCAGAGAATTGACCAATCTTTCTGTCAGTCTTTCCTCTTAAAAATATGTACTTTCCCATACCCCAGGAAACCTGGGGCTTTGTTTCATGAACATAGATTAAAAAATAAACATGTGTGTTGGTGTGTGTGGGGGGGTGTATATGTGTGTGTGTGTGTGTGCGCGCGCGCGCGCACATGTGTGTATATGTGTGTGTATGAGGGAAAGAGAGAAAGAGGTGTGTTTGAGAGAGAGATATTTACATGTGAGATGTGTGATGTTTGTGTATGAGATGTGTGGATGTGTGTTTCTATGTGTGTTTCTATGTGTGTGTATGTGTGACTATGTGTAATGTGTGTGTATGATGTTTATGTGTGATGTGTGTGTATGTGATGTGTGTGATGTATATGTGTAATGTGTGTGTGATGTACATTGTGATGTGTGTATATGATGTATGTGATGTATACTGTGATATATATGTGTGATGTGTGTATGTATGTGATGTGATGTGTGTGTGTGTATGTGTGTGTGTGTGTGTGTGTGTGTGTGTGTGTGCATGTGTCAATCAGAGGATAGATCAAGTGTCTGTTCTCACATCTTGTCTGGGGCAGGATCTCTTAGGTGTTTGCTTGTGTGTACACTAGGTCAGCTGGCCCACAGCTTCTGGAAATTGTCCCATCTCCACCTCTAGTCTTGCCTTAAGAGTACTGGGATCACAGAAACATGCTCTCACCCTCAGGTTCGCATAAATTCTGGGGGTCTGAACTCAGGTCCTCACACTTGCATGTCAAGCACCTTGCCCACTGGGCCATCTTCTTAACCCAGATCACAGAACGTTTTCCCACTAAGTTTTGAAACCAGCACTGGTTTTCCTTATGAGCCTAATAGAAAAAAATTGGTTCAGAAACAAGGGAAAATAAAATGCTTCTTTGTGCAAATACATTAACAGGAGAAACATCACGTACAGTGGTCTTAAATTTAGAGGAAAGCTAGTCTTGTACGGAATATCATATTTGCATTAATACACAGATTTAGGTCCCAGACATTCTCTGAATTTAATTGCTTCCCATGGAGGCAAAGCAGCCATTGCTCAGCTTGCTCTCAGAAGCAGGGAATGGAGTTTGCTCTGGTGTATCCCTATGTCAGAGCATCTGACTCACTTGAATACCTCCCTTCTCTTGGTGTTTACGTGTCTGGGCAGAGACTTTCTCAATGACTGTCAGGGTTAGGATGGTGAGGATGCTGGAAGTTGATATCAAGCTTCATAAACCCTTCATCAGTCTTCTAGGACTTTGACCATAAATAGAAAATACCATTAGGAGCGGGGGGAGGGAGAAGTTGGGAAGTTGGGTGAGTATGGAGTTGGGAAAGGGGAAGGAATATGATGAAATTATATTTTATGAAGAAAAACTATCAAAGATCGTGTGGCTTCAGCAACAGAACTTTGATGCTATTAAGGGTTTGAAGTTGCTGAAGGTATCCAAACCACTTTTTATTTTATTTTTAAAGTGTGTGTGTGTGTGTGTGTGTGTGTGTGTGTGTGTGTGTGTGTGTACATGTGAGTGTAGTGCCCACAGAGGCTAGCAGAAGACATCAGATTCCCTGAAGCTAGAATTGTGGGCAGTTGTGAGCTGCGTAATGTGGATCCCGAGAGTCCAGTACTCAGGTCCTCTGCAAGAGCAATATGCATTCTTAACCACTGAGTTATTTCTCCAACCCATTCCTTTTTATGTTTGCATGTGCAAGTGCTTGTGTTTGCATGCAGAAGCCACATGTCAAAGTTGGGTGTCTCCCTCCATCACTCTATACCTTTTGAGAAAAACTTTCTCACTGAACTGGGGCTCACTGATTCGGCTAGACTTGCCAGAAAACATCATGGATATTCCTGTCTCTACCTTCTAGGCCCTGGGATCACAGGGCATGGCACTCACCTTACTTGACTTTTTATGTGAGTGCTATGGATCAAGCTCAGGTCCTCATAAGTGCACAGTGGGTAGTTAACTGACTGAGCCATCTCCTCAACCCCAAAGTGTCTTTTTGTTAGCATTGAGATGGGACATTAGATGAAGGCACCTTGACCTTGGGGATCACTTTGGGCTTCTGGCTTCTGTACATCCCGAGAATTTCTTGGCACCCTAAGCAATGAAAGCATCTTTTCGTGTTCTTCACATATCCAACCTAGACCTTGTCAGAATTCTCCTTTATGTGCATGTGTGTACATGAAGAGGCCAGAGGTCAATCCATCCAGAGCTTTTGAGACAGAGCCTCTCATTGACCCTGCAGTTCAGCAATTCACTAGACTTGCTAACGAGTTCTGAGATCCCCCTGCCTCTGTTCCCCAAAACTAAGGTTGTAGCACCGCCATGTTTGGCTTTGATACCTTTGCTGTGCATCTCCACTCAGGTCCCCATGCTTGTGCAGCAGACACATTACTGACTGAGCCTTAACCTCAGCCCCTAAATTTCTCTTTTTCATCTGTACAAACTGAGGGTCAGAAGGAGCAAAGAAATGGACCAATTCTGAGATCAATTTCCATGATAGAGCTCACATTGAAGCCAGGATGTCAGATACCCTGGTAAAGCATCCTCCCTGCTCCAACAGCTCCTTTGCCTACAAGATTATACCCCTGAAACAAACCATTAGGGCTTCCCTTGAAATGGTCAGGAACTCTCAGTGTGTTGTCTCTTTCTGAAGCAAAGGTCACATCTTCGTATCAACCATGAGTCAGAAAGCAGGGCAATTTGCTGTGGGATGGTCTTTCTGAGTGCTGTGAATATGTATTGCTATGATTGGTTAATAAAGAAGCTGCTCTGGCCTATGGTGAGTCAGGTTATATATAGCCAGGTGGGAAATCCAAGAGAGAGAGACAGGAAGAAGAAAGGCAGAGGTGGAAGAGACTCCAGCCTGCTGCTCAAGGAGCAACGCGCCAACAGACTGGTAACACCACAGCCATGTGGCAAAACACTGATTAATAGAAATGGGTTAATTTAAGATGATAGTGCTAGCTAGCAAGAAACGTAAGCCATTGGCCATACAGTTTGTAATTAATATAAGCCTCTGAGTGATTATTTTATAAGTGGCTGTGGGACTACAGGGCTGGGTGGGACCAGAGAAACTTCTAACTACAGCAATTCAACCTATAAAGTTATCTCATGGCCATTTTGATTTGTTAAGTCAACTATAAGCATCCTGGGATCATGAGAGGAAACAAAGTATAATGAAAACAAATTCAAACAGAACTCAGGCACCACGCAAGAAGAAACTGTTGGCAAAAGGGACTTTCTTTATAGGTAGCATTGAGGGAGTGTGTACCATGAGAGTTAGGGAGACTAGGTCAGTCCCCTCTCAACCCAAATATTTTCCTAAAACCTTATGATAGTGTCTAAAATCCTATTACTTTGGTATTGTTATTTAAATTTCAAAGTCTTTTTTGTTTTCTATTAATAAAACTGAGTGCTGAGAGTTGGGTACTAGGCAATGATGTCAATGTTCATTTATGCAAAGAATATGATTCCTGTGGCAACTACCTGATGGCTTTCTCTGAGAGTATCATATAAGGGCCAAGGAGATTGTTTTAGATATCAGCCACTTTTCTGCCCACGGGATGTATCTTTCTGTCCTGCAGATATGAAGACTGAAGACATATTAGTTTATGTGAAGTCACACCATCGGTGCATTGGTCAGAGGTTGAGCTGGTAGCCAGTCTGAGGCAGGGGTACAATCTCAAGTCTGAAGCTTCCTATGCCTGCCCCCACTGCAGATGAGGCAACTCCCCCTTTCAAGCTTCAGTGCACGTGCTCAGGTGGCTCAGCACCACTTAACATCCAGCATCCAGCCCTTCCTTGGCATCTGCTAGAGGTTAGGGACATCCTCCCTGAGCATTACCCAGTACTGGCAAGCATGTGGGTGGGTGTGTCTCTGTGTGCAGGTATTTGTGCCTGTGTGCTTACAGGAAGGTCAGAGGACACTGGATATCCTGTTCTATAATGCTCTACCTTACTCCTTTTGAAACAGAGTCTATCATGGAACACGGAGCTAAACTGGCAACCAGCAAGCTTAAGTAATCCTCCCATCTCTACTTTCCACAGCACCGGGGTTACCAAGCCTAACTTTTTGTGTGGATCCTGGGGATCAGAACTCAGGCCCTTACTCTTGCACAGCAAGTACTCTTACCTTTTAAGCCATCTTCCCAGCGCTTAAGAAAGTTTTGCTTTTATCAAATTAAGCAAAGGTTGAGCTTTTCAGTAGGAAGGCATGCTTTGTTTTTTAAGAATCCAAATGGCTAGATGAGTCTCAATTTTCAGCAAGCTTAAGATTAGTAAAGGACAAATTGCAAGGCCTATTTTATATGCCCCATTTAACTGGTGGGATTAAGTGTGCACAAGAAGTAATTGCCTCTTCATGTGACTGAAGCACAAGAAACCCGGACAGAGGAAGCATGCCCTCTAATTTACAGTCCTGGAGGGAACTTTCTCTGTAATTATTGTCTTAGCATGAAAGAGAATAAAATATGACAATACTGAAAAGAACACAGCACAGATTCACTGTATTTTTTGTTTCTTCTCAGTGAAAGTATTTTTCTCACTTGAGAAAGCCCTGCAACACCTCTACCAGGCTCACAGACCTTACAGCAAGGGCAGTCACTAGACCTACTCTCAGAAATACTTTCTTGGTATCCTGTTTTCAAAAGGCTATCTAGATTTCCTTCTGAGCTGAAAATGTGCATTTCTCTCCTGTGATCTGAACTGTTTGAATTGGTCCAGGAAGATCCCAAGAGATTAGTGCAAAGGTAAATTATAACCCAAAGAAATCCTCTTTGGGTTATAAGAAAGAGCTCTGTGGTTAGAAGTGCACATTGCTCTTTCAGAGGACCAGAATTTAGTTCTCAGCAGCCACAGGCAGCTCACAATAGCCTATAACCCCAGCTCCAGGACATCTAATACCCTTTTCTGGCTTCTCAGGGTACCTGAAGACATGAGTGTATACCCACATCTGTAATACATACACATAAATAAAAATAAAACACTTAAAAAGACGAATAACTGTTGAAACATTCAAAGTAAGATAAGAGCACCATAAAAGTAAGTTCTTGGAGGAAGTGATTCTCAACAAAAAGATGTATTGTCAAGGAATTTTCATTAGACTGTTGTGTTCCAAACACCACTATTGAAAATCTCTGTCCTTCAGAAAAGCATGGCTGAAGCTGTTAGTCACTATTATTTTGTTATAGTCTATTCAAGAATATGGGTAGAGGGCTGGAGAGATGGCTCAGATGTTAAGAGTGCTTGCTGCTCTTCCAGAAGATCCAAGTTCGGTTTTCTGAATCCACATTGGACAGCTTACAACTGTAACTAAAGGTCTAAAGGATTGGACACACTTTTCTGGCCTCCACAGGTACCTGCACTCATGTGCACATACCACACATACATGTACACACACATATGCATACAAATAATTAAAAATTAAATCTTTAATATATAAAATATAATTTGAATAGTAAATCCCAGCTTACATTTGTTTTCTTCCCCCTACACTCCACCTCCATGAATTCTTCAAGGATATGCTTTTTTGTCAACAATAATAAAAACATTAAAGACACATTTGTAGCCCCGGGTTTTCAGCATGGCTATTTCAGGGGCAGGAAAGAGTCACTTCTGTGACAGCATCTCTTCTAACTCAGCCTGAAATGTTCTTATGCCGAGCTCTCATCTACATATGTCACAAGTCCCTAACTAAGTCAACAGAGGACAAAACCTTAAATTAATTTACTTCTAAGAATTTATTCAGCGGCAGGAATCATGAAAACATACAACTAGGCTCAAGAGGGTTCAGGCTCCTAATCTTACCCCATTGGTACCTTGAATTCCCTCAGGGGATCACTAAGAGCCTGTCCCACTCATGCTTGAACCATCAGCACGGCTCACCATTCTGCTGTGATTCACTTTTATTGATCTACCTTGTCATTTGCTTGATATAGGGACTGTAATTCAGCAGTGTGTCATTTCTTTGGACCCATCTAAACTTAATAAGTGTTTCTTTTAGACAAGGCAAGTTCTCATGTAGCTAAGACTGGCCTCAAACTTCCCAGGGACCATAACCCGACAGCATTTCATTCTTTTGGACCGATCCGAACTTCATAATTATTTCTTGTAGACAAGGTCTCATGTAGCCCAGACTGCTCTCAAATTCTCTATGTAGTCAAGGATGACTTTGAACTTCTGAACCCCTGTTTCTACCTCCAAGCGCTAAAATTGTAGGTGTGTACCACTAGGTGTTCATGCAATGCTGGAGATTAAACAGAAGGCCATGTACATCCTAGGTAGGCCCTGACAACTGGGCTACAGTCCTTGTGGTTATTTTTGGATTCGAGTCAAAACTTCTTGACAAGGAAAGGAAAATAATTCAATTATTGGTTATTGATAATTGTAGGCAGAAGTCTAGCTTCCCAGTTCCCTAGTTACCAAAAGCTGAGGAAAATGCACGTTTCACATGTAATTAAGTTAAAAAATCTAGAGATTGGGAGATGATGGTGGATTATCACCGGGGTCATCATGCGAGGAAAACAGGAAGTAAAAGTTTTAGAGGAGTCAGATGTGAGGGTATAGAATATTATTTACTTTTCTATTTGATGTGACAAAATGCCTTACAGAATTAACTTAATTGTAGGAAAATCATTTTGACTTACAGTTTTAGCACATGGTCTATAATAGGAGGGAGGGCATGGCATCAAGGGCAGCTGTGCCTGTACAGTGGGAGCTTACGGTGTGATTTATTTATATCTTGGTAGGTCAGGAGTCAGATCAGATGCAGAAGTAGATGTCATCTACAAAGCCTGCCCCAGGTGACCCATTTGTGCTAGTTAAGCCCCACTCTCACAGGTTCCAAAACTGCCTAAAACATTGACACCATCTGAAGATCAAATATTCACACGTATGATCATGTGTGGACAATTTTATGTTTAAAGTGTAATATCAAGGCAGAGGTCTGTGAAGAAAGATGCTATGTTGTTGGGCTTGGATGCAGAAGGAAGTCACCAGAAAGGAAGAGGGAAGCCTTTGGAAGCCAGAAATCACAAGTAAATGAGAGACCGTCTACATTTTTCAGAAGGAATGGGGCTCTGCCAAAATAAGCATTTTAAACTTATTTCAAATCTCCCACCTTTTGAAAAACAAGACAATGTATTTATGTTGTTCGAAGTCACTGAATTTATGGTAGTTTATTTTGGAGACAATAGGCAACTTTATGTTTCCTGATGGAATAGATGGATGTGGTGGTATATATGTGTATTCTTAGCTACTGGGGGGGGGGGGGCTCAAGCAGGAAAATCACAAATTCAAGCCTGCACATCAAGGAACATTCCAGGCAGCCTGGGAAACTTATCAAGAACTTGTCTCAAGATAAAAAGTTAAAAAAGGTGGCAGGGGAGGGGAGAGCTTGGTGTACAGCTCAGGGTAGGGCATTTGCCTAGAATTTTCAGGACCTTAGGCTTAATTCCTGGTGCAGCAAGAAGAAAAAGAAGAGAAAGATAACATAATCTTGGTCAGTGATGTTTTCCAGATGATGCCTAACAAGTATGTTTTTGAATTATTTACCTTTTTCTTAACTAAAGAATGAATCTACTTAATTTCAAACATTCAAGGATTTGAAATGAGTTATTCCAGACGTGAGAGTAGCCTTGCTTCTCTGCAGCTCTGTAGCTTAAGTGTGTAACATACAACACACACATAAGAAAAACAAAAACACCTCTTACAATTTTAATTAATTTTGTTAGGTCATTTACCATGTGTGACTAAAAACTTAAATATCTATACATTGGAAGATGGGAATGTAAATAATTCCATTAGAAAAATTGACATTCTGTATTTTACAATATATCACTCAATCAACCAAGTTTGTTGTATGCAATGATATGTTGTTTCATGAAGTTCATAACTCTGAGGAGAGGTGACAGAAGAGGCAGAGTGCAGGAACCCAGGGATGACTGCCAAGGACAGCAGGTCTTATGGGACCACGGACATCTTAATGAGTTGTAGTGGGGTTTTATGTCCATGCTTCGCTGTAACTGGAGATGTGGTGTGGACTGTGGACCAATGTGAAAGTCATTCTGATGGCCACAGCCAGGCTTTGTGATAAGATGTGATGGCCATAATACAGTTTCACAGGAGCAGACAAGGAGAAGAAGTGAGTGTGGAATTGTGTGCAACAGTGTGTGAGTGTAAAGGTGGGCCACTGTGTGAGCATGTGAATGTTACAGTGAGTTTCTAAGTGTTTGTGTGTGGTGTTTTTATGTGCATTTGAATGTGTCTGCGACCATATATATATATATATATATATATATATATATAT
>CABHPQ010174209.1:0-15632 GCA_902168405.1 Peromyscus aztecus | reverse complement strand
ATATATATATATATATATATATATATATATATATATATATATTTCTTAAAGTAGGATCTCTGATGTTTCTGCCCCTGTACTACACACTTCTGGCTAGATGGCTACAATCTTCCAGCTGATTCTCCTAGTCTCGTCTCTCTATCACTCATCTCCGTGTAGTACAAAATCAAGGCTCTTTCTCTCAAGTGTGTCTGAAGTGAGTCTGTGGTTTGTGGAGGCCTTTGTTAAAAACTGCATTGGCTAATCAGATCCCACTCACTGTGGAGATGATCTTTGAATACTTGGGAGTCTCCAAGCTATCAAAACAAATGAGAACTCGCAAGAGAGAAAGAAGACTGTGGAGGAAGTGCTCTGTCAACTCCCCTTCATTACACACTGAAATAAAAGATCCACTTAAAAATTCAGCATACAGATGAAAGCACCCTTTTCAACAGAAAGGCACTTCTCGGCGTCATTATGGGAGAAAGATGATCATCCTGAATGGTCACTTACATCATTTTTAATGTATATAAGTGGCACATCAACACAGGGACATCACGGCAAAATACACCATCGTAAGAAAACACAGGCACATTATGCCCACAATGCATTTCATTATATGATTGCTTTTTAACTATTCCATACACAGAGGGAACATCTCTCATCTGAATGTGCGATTCTTCTGTTTCAGGAAAAGATGGCCCATGGATGGCAGCAGTACAAAGCCAGTAAAGCTAGAGAGAAGGAAGAAAAACATGCATGGCTATCACAGTTTGTTATGCTTGTAAAAATTATAGAAATGAGAAAAAAAAGCATTGTTTTGTGTGTGTGTGAGTGTGTGTATGTGTACGTGTGCACGGGCGCGCGCATGTGCGCACGCGCAGGTGTCAGGTCCTCACTATTCATTTATGGCTGTGGTGTAAAACACCCCTTTTTGGACTGTATAGGTGTGTCAGTGGTTAAGAGTACTTGTTGCTTTTCCACAGGACCTGAGTTTGATACCCAGGACCCAGCCTTGGAAGCTCTCTCGTAATCCACCCCTAGGAGATCCAATGCTTTCTTCTGGCATCTGAGGGCACCTGCATGTATACACACTCTCTCCCTCCCTCCCTCCTTTTCTCTCTCTCTCTCTCTCTGTCTCTCTCTCTCTCTCTTTCTCTCACTTTCTCTCTCTGTCTCTCACACACAGACAAACTAAAGATTAAAAACAAAAACAAACCTCACCCCTTTCTATAGTCCTCGTTCATTGGACGTTGAGAGGGTGACTTGAAGTTCACCCTGAACCACAGGGAACTGTTGGGTAGAGACCTGCTTTAGGCTTGCCAAGCCCCTCAGTGGAGGGGCAGTAGGAGACATGAAGCAGGGCCGCTCAGGCATGGTAAATGCTGCCACAGTTAGCTTTAAAGATTTCCTTGACACAGCCTAGAGATGCCTGAGGAGGGAGTTCCAATTGAGGGCTAGCCTAGATCAGATTATCCTTTGGGGGACTGTCTTGATTATTAACTGATAGAGGAAGACCCAGGCCACTGTGGGTGGCACATCCCTAGTCAGGTTATTCATTAGCCCAATTAGGCCAGTAAGCAGCATTTCTTTGTGGTTTCTGTTCTACTTCCTTGGTTGTGAGTGAGTTCCCTGGTTAAAGGTAATGCTTTGTGGAATGTGGAATGGGAAACAAACCTTCTTCAGGTTTCTGCCTGGCCTTTCCCTGTGATAGACTGTGACACTGAAGTGCAAGCCAAATAAACCTTCTCCCCCTCCAGTTGCTTCAGTCAGGGTATTTATTACAGCAACTGAAAGGAAACTAAGGCAGCTAATGCAGTGCATGGCAGGGAGGAAGGGGTGAAAGGCAGGAAGTGGTTAAAAGTACATAGACTTCACTGGGACCCTTCCAGACTTTATTCAGTCTGATAAAAATGTGTAGCCTCTTCTTCAGTTCAACACGGACATCTTATCCGGTGTATTTGCTGCTTGTAACATATTGCTGCAGCTAGTCTGCACAGACACTTAATGTGTGGCTTCTGCTCAGGGGTTGTTAATCCATCAGGATGGGCAGCTATCTACTGAACTTTTCACAGGGCAAGTTGAAATGTGCTGTGGTTAGGGACTCATACACCCCATGACAAGGTGAAGAGATGGCTTGACTTTGACTTGACTGTCTTTACTCAGTAGATGTTATCAGCAAGGCCATAAAGAGTAACATTACAGCATGCCCCCAACAATGGTAAGAGGATGGCATGTATGAGGCTGGGGGATTGTGTAAGAGTTTTAGCTTCACATGTGTGTCTTTCTCTCTGTTTGTGTGTACATGTGTGTATATGTGTGTGTGTGTGTGTGTGTGTGTGTGTGTGTGTGTATGTGTGTATGTGTGTGTGTAGTCCATTCTTGATTGGCTGGACTCATGGTGCTGGGCCCAAAAAATAAAAGAGAGTCTGTGTGCCAGCATGAAGCTATCAGATTCCAACTAAGAAAAGCTCCTGATGAGGCTGAAGGGGAACTTCTGGTCCTGGCTAATGGATGCCTTAATATCATGTCAAAGGTGAATGAAAAGAAAATTAAATTTAGACTTAGTAATAATAGTAATCCCAATATTACCATCTAAATGACTGACCCTTGTAAAGAACAATGGTGTTGCTGTGGAATGTCGCTCTGTATGCTGTGAATATGTGTTGTTCTAATTGGTTGATAAATAAAGCTGTTTGACCAATAGTGAGACAGAATAAGGTTAGATGGGACATTCCAACTAGAGAGAGAAAGAGTAAGGAAAAAGGCAGAACTGAGAGACACTGCTAGGTGCCTCCAGAAGAAGCAAGAGATAAAGTACTGGTGATCCACAAGCCATGTGGCAAAGTATAGATTTATAGAAATGGGTTAATTTAAGATGTAAGAGCTAGTTAGCAAGAAGCTTGTGCTATTAGGCCATATAGTTTTAAAAATAATATAAGCCTCTGTGTGTTTATTTGGGTCAGAGTGGCTGTGGACTGGGCAGGACACAGGGAAACTTTAGGTATATGGTGTCAACAGATATTTCAGGCTGTGGGGATTCTAAATAACTGTGCTGGATAGAATGAAACTGATAAGACTCTACGGAGAAAGATGGGAGAGGATGCTTTGGAGTATTGCCACAATCCCTAGGGAATGCTTCTTTGCAGAAGAATCATATCTATTCTCACCTTACCATGCATTGCTCAGTTTCTGCTTCTGTTCTTAGGGTAGTAAAGACAGCTAATATGGAAGAGCACCCCGATGATCCCTGCCAGCCTTGTTTTATCCAGATGGATTGATCCTGACCTCAGAAGCCCCTGCTGTTTCACCAAATTCCCATTGTTTGTTGGGAATTTTGTTGGCTGTTTCAGTTTTATTTCCAGCTGCTGCAATAGAACAGCCCAACAGAAGCAACTGTGAGGAAGGAAGGGCTTATGTCACTCACAATCCCAGTCACAGCCCATCATTGCTGGGGAGTCAGGAACGAATTTGAAGCAGCTAGTCACACCATTCCTACAGTCAAAAGCAGAGAACAATGAATTTATGCATGCACATGCTCAGCTGGAGCTCTCTATTCTTACACAGTCCAGGACTCATGCCTAGGGAATGGTACCACCTACTGTGGATTGGGTCTTCCCACATAAATTAACTTAATTAAGATATCTCCCCACCCCTAGATATATCAACAGGTCAACTTTTTTTATTCATCTATTATTTTATATTCCAGCTGCAGCCTCCCCAGCCCCATCCTCCTCTCCCAGTCCCTCTCCTCCATCCTCCCACCCCATCCCTCAAATCCCTCCTCTTCCATCTCCATTCAGGAGAGGGCAGGTCTCCTGTGAGTATCAACAAAATATGGTATATCAAGTTGCAGTAAGACTAAGCACTTCCTCATGTATTAAGGCTGGGCAAGGTGACCAGTTGGGTCAACATGTTTTAACAATACCTCATTGAGACTCTCCAGATATGTCAAGCTGATAATTAAAACTAGCCATTACCGGATGACCCTGTGATTGATTTGGTTATCCATCCAGTTTACTCTGCACTCAAGTGCTGGGCTGTCTCCCTGTTCTCTGGCTTCTTTCTGGGTGCTGCTGTCCTATGATCCTTTCCTTTCCCTTCTTTCTATTTTTAGCCAGACCACTGGTAATTCCCCATACCCTTAACCTTCTCCTTTTCTTTCCAAAACCTCTACTTCTAGCCCTTCTTTGGCACCAAGGCCAGGGTCACCAACCTTGTTTATCTGGGCCTAGTCCCATTACAATGAGGGTACATGACCACATTCATTCTTTATTTGTGCATGCTTCTGTTGTTGGACATTTAGCTGTTCTGAGCAGTACTAAAATAAACACAAATGTGAAAATATCTCTGTGATATGTTGACATGGAATCCTTTGGGTATATATTATTTACTTTGCTGGAAGCCACAAGGGTCCAAGTTTAAATAAACACGAATGTGCAAATATCTCTGTGCTTTGTTGACACAGAGTCCTTTAGGTAAATATTACTTTGTTTTCTAGAAGCCATAAGGGTGTAAGGTGCATGTTAGAAAGATAGATAACAGAATGATTAATAGATAGATATTAGTAACTTTGGAGATTAAGAAAAGTCTAGATATTTGATTATTACCTGCAAGTTCCTATGTTATCAGGCTCTGGCTCATTCTCTGACCTCACCTCAGACACCTCAGTATTAGTCCACACTGGCCACCATGACCTCTCTGCTTTTCCTTGAAAATCCATCACTCTCTAACCTCAGGCCCTGGCTTTGTTGGTACCTTTGCATGGAGTGATCTCTCTCTTGGCCTTCACTGATTACCTTTTCCCTAAGCACTGTGTTGACAGCCCTGCCATGCTATAAGCATATTCAGTGTTTTGTTTGTATCCTTCATGCTCCGTTCACTTCCTGAACCAAAATTATTTTTTGTTCATATGTCCCCTGATCATTATCAGTCTCACCTTAACATGCAAATGCTAGTCACACTGAGCCCTTGCTTGGGTTCTTTTTCTCTAGTGTCTAAAAGAGTACTTGACACATGTTGTGCTGTGATGGTTACTTTATGAAAACAATTAATTTTTATTTTGCTCATCTATCTGTGTGAATATCTGCCACATATGTAGGTGCCCAAATCAACAAGAAGAAGGCTTCAGGTTTCCTGGAGCTGGAGTTACAGGCCGTTGTATCTCCATCTGCCTGGTGTGGGTGCTGGGACCTTACCTCGGGTCCTCTGTAAGAGCAGCAAGTGCTCTTATCTGCTGATCATCTCTCCAGCACTGTGTGAGGGTTGATCTTGATTACCAAAATTAACTGGATCTGGAATCGACCAAGAGACAGGCTTCTAGGAGTTTCTAGGCAGGAGTTACTGAGGGGAGGAGACCCTTCCTGGAATGGACAGTACATACTGATGGCTCAGACAGGAAATGGTCCAGGGAAAAAGCAGTGCTTCCTGATTGCCTTCCCTTTCTGCTCACGAGCACATCTATTGCTTGTTGCTCTTGGTGCTGCTGCTCTTCCTGTTGCCATCCTTTGACAGCAGAACCAAGATTCTTGGCTTTCCAACTTTGACTGTAGCAACTCTCCCAGAATTCTCCAGGCCTTCAGTGCTAGTTGGAAATCTAAGACAGTCAGCTTCATAGATGGAGCATGTAGTGTGTTCTTAGTTTCTCTAGTACAGATGGCTGTTGTTAGAGTCCTCAGCTCCTATCCTGTAAGCCAATCTAATAAATACCCATTTTATAAAACATATACATTCTATTGGTTCTGTTTTTTTCTAGAGAACCTTGACTAATACATATCCCCTCAAATTACTGAATGAATATAAAAACATACATAAATACTTGTTGGGGGAAGAAATAGATACTTCCTTTAATCTCTTGTTAGCCCAACTTCCTGTGATGGTGACTTAGGTAGGATATTCTACACATAAATATGAACTATTGCTCTGTTTTCTATTCACCTTTTCTCCTTTTCCTGAATGTTCTTATTGTATTTTCCCACTTATTTATTTTGCAGCATATGTAGATAGATTTTGAACCACTATGTGAAAAACCTTGATAATACCACAGATTAAAACTGCTTAGCTGTGCTTTCTTCAGAGGACAGAAGGGTCATTATCTGCTCCTTGAGACAACATAAAGTTTGGGAGATGTTATCTTCTGGTTAGTTATTCATAGGTTTAATTTTTTTTGTATAGTTGTGGGATATTGTCATGAAAGGTCCTCTAGGGTTATCTAATACAGATCCTTCATTTAGCAGATGGACGAATTATAGTTAGAAAGGTCAGACATGGTCGATGACCAGATGTCTGTCAAAGGTAAGGGAAGATCACAAACACTAGCCTCCTGACTCTGAGTTCAGGGCTGTTTTTCTAATGACATATGTCAGTAAATGGGGAAATGGTGTTATTATTGTTGTTTTATTGATCTAAGGTAAGGAAGTGTCTATACCAGCTAGAGACACTTCAGAGAACCAGAATCACAACAAATGAAAAGATGAGCTCTGATGGGCTCCTACAAGTGCCCAACTCTTTATGAGCTATGCCTACTCAACACACATCCATTTAAATAGCACCTGTGATTTCCACATGGACAGATAGCTCTGTGTTTATTTCTAGGACTTAGCAACCAGAGGATAATAATGAATCCAACATATGTAATTTGCAATAGATTTCCTTTCACAAGCAGGTGGAGAACAAAATCCCAATCAACATATTAAAAACTCAATGCTATTGTAATGAAAAAAAAGTCTACTCTGTATATGCTCTGCTTCAGACACAAGTTGATTTTTAAAAAGCATTTTCCATAAGCCAAAAATTGCTAGATATGAGACAATTTTATGGATAGGAAGCCATAAAAATGAGTCTACTTTACATCCAGGCTTTATTTTAATTTCTATGATTTTATCTTACATGCATTATTTATGATTAACAGCTGAGATGCAAGCAAAAATGATGCAGACCAATCAGAGCCTAATTTATCTAAAATTCAGAAATGGCAAGATAATTTACCTTCTCTTTTACTAGAGGTGCAAGGCTAATGCACTTCAGTGAAAATATTGTGTGGCTGTAAGTTTCTGTTATCATAGATTAGACCAGCAAGGTAGATAAAGAGATGGTTAGGGACCCTTAAGAAGGGGAGCATCCCAGGGGATGATGTGAGAGTTTCTAGAAGGCCGTGCTTACCAATCTAACTCTGTCTTCCCATTTCCTTGTTGGTGCCCTCAGTCTTCTGAATATGTTACAGGCTGTGGAAAGATGTGTGACTGTCTTAGGGAAAAGACTCATTTGAGTTTGTGGGAATGAAAAATTAAAATTTTATGTGTACATGTCTGAGAACTTAGGCACATGTGTGTTAGAGGTGACGTCAGGTGTCTTCCTGAAGTACTTTTCCATCTTCTTTTTTGAGATAGGGTCTTTCTCTGAACATGGAGATGACTGAGTAACTAGACTAGTTGGCCAGTGAGCTCAGAGATCCTTCTGTCTCCACCTCCCCAACCCCGTGGTTAAAATTGTAAACCATTGTGCCCTTATTTTTACATGGGTGCTGGTGATCCCAACTTCAGTGCTCAGACTTTTGTAGAGGCACATTACCAAAGTATCCCTCTCTGCAGCACCCAAACTTGATATTTTAGATTTGGGTTCTACTTTCTTCTCCATCTAAACAGTGCCTACTAATCATCTAATCAGAACATTCTCTTTCATTCAACATCGGCAACCACCATTCATTCTTCTTCTCCTTCACCTTTTTCCCTTTATCTTTTTTGCATTTAATAAAAAGATTTCTACAAAAGTAATTTCCATTTCCCGTCAGATTTAATATATGGAAATAGAACCCTGACCTATAATTTCTAGAGCAACCAGCTCCATGAAGTCCTACAGAAAGTAAGGCAGATAGACAGCCTGGAGAAACCTTAATGTTCTGTTTCTTCCTTTTTTAAAAAATAATGGATCAAATGCTATGATGTAAATCAGGGATAGAACTGTTTTCTATAAAGGACAAGATGATAACCACTTTAGAATTTGGGCACCAAAAAATTCTTTTGCTACTGCTCAACTTTCTTTCCAATCTAGTTTAATTTTAATGATGTGTATAGGTATGTGCGGATGTGAAGGTGTGTGCCCCAGAGTATAGGTGACCATAGAGGCCAGAAGAGGATGGTAGATTCCCTAGAGCTGGAATTAAGGACAGTTGTTAAGTTACTCGATGTGTGTGCTGGGAACCAAGCCCAGGTCCTCTGTAAGAGTAGTACACATTCTTATCTACTGTGGCGTGTTTCCAGGTCAGTTGATTTTATAATTAATAGCACCTATAGACAATAAGCATACAATTAGTATGGACAAGTTCCAGTGAGACTTTACTGTTACGGCAGCAGGCAACGGCTCAGCTTCGTTCTCTGTGCTTTTGTGTGCAGAATTCTGTTCCTCGGTATGACACAGTCTCAGAAAACAGTGTGTGTCAGGATGAGTGTCTCAGATATGAGGAGAAGCCTGTAGATATTGTTAGAAATTCCTGCCTTCATTCAACAATATTTATTGATTGAGGTATTATTTCTGGAGATCATCAAACAAAGCAGATAAAAATCTGTGCCTAGGTTTAAGATTTCTTGGGCAGGGCACCTTATAAGGCCTCTCCTCTAACATAGTATTTACAGGTAGAATAGCTTTGGGAGAGGGGCTAAGGAGGCCCTACCCCTCCCTCCTGAGGATGTAGAGGTGGTTAATGGTTGCTCATGCAGTGGATGTAGCCACTGGTAAGTTGCCCATGTTCCAGTAAACAAACCTCCACCCATACTCGTGGAAGTAACCCTAATGAAATTCATTGGGACACCAAAATCCAAAGACATGGAAATCTAGAAGAGAGACCAGTCGGGAAAAGGAAGGATATCAGCAGAAGTGAGAAGAGAACAAAAGAAGGTAATAGGGGATCAATGTGGTTTAAATGCATTGTCTACACAAATGAAAGTGTCATACTGAAATACATTATTATTCCTAATTAACATATAGTTAAAAAATCCTTACCAGATCAGAGTTATTGAGTTGATAAATGGCTGGCCAACAACAGGACATAGAATAAAACAACACAATTATTGCTATGTGAAGTGTTGAAAGTTACATATAAGGGGATAGAGAGTGTGTAGGGAGTAATGGAAAGATAAGCTCTCAGAGAACATCATTGCCATTCCAACAGCATTCCAAGGCATTCAGCAGTCCTTCTGTTAAAATTCCCTTTGTTATGATGGATGCTGGTCAGAGTTGTATTATGATTTAGGGGAGGAAGAGGATTACATGGTTTTTTCTTAAGTTGCAGTCTCTTAAGGGTCCTAGGTTTTAGCTGTGAACTTCACAAGAGTTTCTCTAGCTGCGTTTCTATCTCCCCTTTTCTACTTCTCCTGGGCTGCCTGACTCTTGATGTATTCCTTGACCTCAACTGAGAACATTTCCTCCCTTAGCTGAGACTGGAGCCCTGGAGGGACCTGAAGTTGGGGCATCCTCTCTCCAGGTAGGCAAGGCTCTGGTTTTAGTTAGGTACAGAGCAGGTTCTGGATAGATTCTACTCACTTATTTATCAGCAACTGCTCCAATCCCCAGGAACTCTTTCTCTGATCCTCTGCCTTAAGAACCTGACAGGATCCTTGGAGGTGAAGCTCACAGAAGTGTGGGGATTCTACAGGACACCCATCCGATGTCAAGAGTGTCTTACTCTCAACAATTCCTCCCTAACCTCCAACAATTCCTCAGTTGCCACCAAATTGTTCTTTGTAATTTATGGGTCTGGTGGTTTCTACTCAGAGCCACCCATTTCAACTGTGCCTCTGGATAGGCCTCAGTCTGCAAATTTTGGGTCGGCACTTTGTCTTGAAGTCTCCATTTCTCTCCTTTTTTAAAAATTTATTTTATTTAATTATTATTTTTTCATTTATTTTACATACTGACCACAGTTTCCCTCCCTCCTCTCCTTCCACCCCTCCCCACTCCCATTTCCCCCTCTCCCCACCCACTCCTCCTCTGTCCCCATTCAGAAAAGGGGAGGCCTCCCATGGGCTTGCATGACACATCAAGTTGAGGTAGGATAAGCTCCTCCCCCTTTATAAAGGCTGGGTAAGGTAATCCAGCATGGGGAACAGGTTCCCAAAAGCCAGCTAAGCTCCAGGGACAACTCCTTATCTCACTGCTAGGAGCCTTACAAACAGACCAAGCTACACAACTGTCGTTCACAAGTAGAGGGCCTAGGTAGGTCCCATGCAGCTCCCTAGCTGTCAGTCCAGAACTGGTGAGCTCCCACAAGCTCAGGTCAGCTGTCTGTGGGTTCCTCATCATGACCTTGACACCTCTGGCTCCTACAATCCCTCCTCTCTTTCTTCAGGAGGTCACCTAGAGCTCGGCCTATTCCTTGGCTGTGGATCTCTGCACCTGCTTCCATCAGTTCCTGGATAAAGGCTTTCTGATGACAATTAAGTAGTTACCAATCTGATTATAGTAGGTGACCAGTTCAGGCACCCTCTCCACTATTGCTAGGAGTCTTAGGTCATCCTTGTGGATTCCTGGGAGTTTCTCTGGCACTGCGTTTCTCCCCAGCCCCATCAAGACTTCTCATCTCTTTTGTTATTTTCCCCCTCTGTCCTGCCTGCTCCCTGCCTCTCATGCCTAGCATGCCCAACACTCTCCCTCAAGTTCTTCATCCTCCCATCTCTGTCCCCAGTTTACCCAGGAGATCTTTTCTACTTTCCCTTCCAAGGGATATCCATGCATCCCTCTTCATTATCTAGCCTCTCTGGGGCTGTGGAGTATAGGTTGGTTATCCTGTACTTTACCTCTAATATCCACTTATGAGTGAGTACATATCATGTTTGTCATTCTGGGTCTGGGTTACCTCATTCAGAATGATTTTTTTCTAATTTCACCCATTTGCTTGCAAATTTCATGAGGTCATTGTTTTTTACAGCTGAATAATTCTCCATTGTGTAAAAGTATCACATTTTCCTTATCCCTGTTCTCTCCAAGACCTTTATCATGAAGGGTGTTGGATTTTATCAAAGGCTTTCCCAGCATTTAATGAGAAGATCATGTGTTTTTTTTTTCAGTTTATTTATATGGTGGATTACACTGACAGATTTTCATATGTTGAAATCCCTGCATTTCTTGGATAAAGCCAACTGGATCATGGTGGATGGTCTTTTTTTTTTTTGTTGTTGTTGTTCTTGGATTCAGTTTGCCCAGTATTTTATTGAGTATTTTTGCATCAATGTTCATGAGGGAGATTGGTTTGTAATTCTCTTTCTTTGTTGTGTCTTTTAGTAGTTTGGGTATCAGGGTAACTGTAGCCTCATAAAAAGAAATTGGCAATGTCCCTTCTGCTTCTGTTGTATGGAACAATTTGAGAAGTACTGGTATTAGCTCTTCTTTGAAATTTTGGTAGAATTCTGCACTGACACCATCTGGCCCTGAGGTTTTTTTGGTTGGAAGACTTTTAATGACTGCTTCTATTTCCTTAGGGGCTACGAATCATTTTAAATTGTCAATATGGTCTTAATTTAATTTTGGTATGTGGTACCTATCAAGAAAATTGTCTATTTGTTTTAGATTTTTCCAATTTTGTGGAGTACAGGTTTTTGAAGTATGACCTAATGATTCTCTGGATTTCCTCAGTCTCTGTTGCTATGGCCCCCTAATTCATTTCTGATTTTCTTAATTTGGATGTTCTCTCTCTGCCTTTTGGTTAGTTTGGATAAGGGTTTGTCTATGTTGTTGTTTTTCTCAAAGAACCAACTCTTTGTTTCATTGATTACCACCGCCCCCCCCTCCCACGTACCTGCCCCGAGGAGATTTCTCCCAGAGTCCAGAAAAGATATGTACAAGTGGCTGGTATTCTAATCTTAAGAATATCAAATGAATATATACACAAAGTCTCTTTCTGTCCATTCACCTTATTAGTCTATGTAAGCTAAATCTCTGAGCTCTCTATTGTTCTCTCTTTGTTCTGCCCTAGTTCTTGAAATCTACAGCTTCTTTCAGCTCTCAGCCTTCACCCCACTCTTACCTGACTCCTCAGTATTTCTCACAGAACACTCCTTGCAATCCTGAGAAAAGTTTCAAAACCCTCAAGGTCATAGCACATTCCTAGAACAGACTATAAGGAGCAGAGCCATTACTATAGTAATGCAAGGTTCTAAGGTCTCAGAACCAAAGGGAGGGGGTGCAGTGCCCAGTGTGAGAAACTCTAAGACATAGCTTTTTTATCAGTAGACTTGGCAAGTGAAGAATTAGAATTAGGAGGCTTTTCTTAGGGTGTTTTGTGTTAGTAACCTTGGTGAGACACCTGCGACTCTGAGTTTGTGCATAATTGTAGAGTTTTAAACTTATGATCTATATAAAAGGCCTTCAGTCTAGTTTGAACTTGCTGAAGTAAAAGTGACTTAAATGTGTGCAGTTTATGTTAGACTGAGGAGAGATTAATATTTTCTGTGTTAGTCTGAGCAAAAGGAACAAAGCAGGCCTTAAGTGTCCACAGTCTCATAGGACAATGGATCTGGCTGTGAAGTATATCCTAGTATATTTTCTATATATCAAAATTATACAACTAAATGAAAAGTCATCTCTCTGACCACCCACAAATATATGTGCCCATAAGATTGAGATGTAATCATGAGATTACATATATACATTTTATGAAAACACATGGTAATGGGGAGATATCATAGCTGTTATTGCACAAGAAGTTTACAAGAAACAGCCAATATATTCAAAAGGCAATAACTCCAACATGCCTTGTGTGATGGCTTAATCCTCTTCCAGAATCCTTGATTCTGTTAGGTTGACCTTTTGAACACTAGTTGAACACTTCCATGGCTTTGGCTACCAGCAGCTCCCAATAATTGATTCTTTGTATTGTTCTCTTTGTTTCTATTTTGTTAATTTCAGCCCTGAGTTTGATTATTCCTTGCTGTCTACTCCTCCTGAGTGAGTTTGCTTCTTTTTGTTCTATAGCTTTCAAGTGTGCTATTAAGTCACTGGGGTGAGATTTTTCCAAATTCTTTACGTGGACACTTAGTGCTATGACCTTTCCTCTTAGCACTGCTTTTATAGTGTCCCATAAGTTTGTGTATGTTGTGTATTCATTTTCATGGAATTCTAGGAAGCCTTTAATTTCTTTCTTATTTCTTCCTTGACCCAGTGGTAATTCAGTTGAGAGTTGTGTAGTTTCCATGAATTTGTAGGCTTTCTGTGGTTTGTGTTGTTGTTGAATTATAACTTTAACCCATTGTGATCTGACAAGATATAGGGGCTTATTTTAATCTTTTTTGTATCTGTTGAGATTTGCTTTGTGGCCAAGTATGTGGTCAACTTTAGAGAAGGTTCCATGAAGTGATGAAAAGAAGGTATATTATTTTGTGTTTGGGTGAAATGTTCTGTAGATGTCTGTTAAGTCCATTTGAGTCATAACATCTGTTAGCTTCTTTATTTCTCTGTTAAGTTTCTGTGTGGCAGATCTGCCCACTGGTAAGAGTGGGGTGTTGAAGTCTCCCACTATCAATGTGTAGGGTTTGATGTGTGATTTAAGCTTTAATAATGTTTCTTTTACAAATGTGGGTGCCCTTGTATTTGAAGCATAAATGTTCAGAATTGAGACTTCATTGTGATTGATTTTTCCTGTGATGAATATGAAATGTCCTTTTCCATCTCTTTTGATTACTTTTAGTTTTGTCTATTTTGTTTTGTTAGATTTTAGGATAGCTATACCAGCTTGCGTCTTGGATCTGTTTTATTGGAAAATCTTTTCCCAATTCTTTACTCTGAGATAATGCCTGTCTTTGAAGTTGAGGTGTGTTTCCTGTATACAGGAGAAGGATGGATCCTGTTTTCATGTCCATTATGTTAGCCTGTGACTTTTTATAAGCGAATTGAGTTCATTGATATTAAGGGATATTAATGACCAGTGATTGTTAATTCCTGTTATTGTTTGGTTTTGTTGGTGATGGTGGAGTGTGTGTATGTTTCCCTTCTTCAAGATTTGCTGGTGTGAGATTATCTATTGCCTGTGTATTCATGGGTGCAGCTAACTTCCTTAGGTTGGAGTTTTCCTTCTAGTACTTCCTGTAGGACTAGATTTGTGGATAGATATTGTTTAAATCTGGTTTTGTGATGAAATATCTTGTTTTCTCTGTCTATGGTGATTGAAAGTTTTGCTGGGTATAGTAGTCTGGGCTGGCTTCTGTGGTCTCTTAGTGTCTGCAAAACATCTGTTCAGGATTTTCTGGCTTTTAGGGTCTCCATTGAGAAGTTGGGTGTAATTCTGATAGGTCTGCCTTTATATGTTACTTGGCCTTTTTCCTTTGCAGCTCTTTCTTTATAATAATATAAATATATAATATAAATAATATAATAAAGAAATATTCTTTCTTTATTCTGTATGTTTAGTGGTTTGATTATTATGTGACTAGGGGACTTTTTTTCTGGTCAAGTTCATTTGGTGTTCTGTAAGCTTCTTATACCTTCATAGGCATGTCCTTCTCTAGTTTGGGAAAATTTTTGTTTAGGATTTTATTTTGTTGAATATATTTTCTATGCCTTTGAGCTGGAATTCTCCCTCTATCCCTACTATTGTGAGGTTTGGTCTTTTCATGGTCTCAGATTTCCTGGATGTTTTGTGTTAAGGATTTTTTAGATTTAACATTTTCTTTGACTGACAAATCTATTTCCTGTATTGTATCTTCAACACCTGAGATGCTGTCTTCCATCACTTGTATTCTGCTGGTGATGCTTACATCTCTAGTTCCTGTTTGCTTACCCACATTTTCCATTTCCAGAATTCCTTGAGTTTGTGTTTTCCTCATTGCCTCTATCTCAATTTTCAAGTCTTGAACTATTTCCTTCACCTGTTTGATTGTTTTTTCTTGACTTTCTTGACTTTCTTTAAGGGATATATTACTTTCTTCCAATTTTTTAAAATCTTCCCCTCCATTTCTTTTTTTTTCCATTTTTCTTTACTAAGAAATTTTCTACTCACTCTACATACCACCCACAGATCCCACCTCCTCCCTCCTCCCATCTCCCAGCTCTCCCTCCCAAGCCACCCCACATCCCCACATCCCCCAAATCAAGGTCTCCCATGGGGAGTCAGCAGAGCCTGGCACACTGAGTCTAGGCAGGTCCAAGCCCCTTCCCACTGCACCAAGGCTGCCCAAGGCGCCACACTACAGGCATCGGATTCCCAAAAGCCTGTTTGGGGAGCACCCAGGCAGGGGATCGGGACCCATCCCTGGTGCATGGGCAGGTTTTCCTCCGTTTCTTTTTTTTTTTTTTCAAGGAAGTTAGAATTTATTGCAGTACACATTCATGACTTAGGAGTGCTTGGGTCTAAGTTTTCTATTGAATCTGACTGACGTTTTAGAAAAATAATTTTGCTTCCAGCCTCCTAGACTTTCAGTTGTTCAGTATTATTAATATCTGGGTCAAAGTTGCAATGAGCATCACAGATTAATGTCAGTGAGAGACATTCCTGTCTTCTGGCTCTGTTACACCTCTCTGGACCTATTTCTCAGAGGATCATGCATCTCTTTCAGCTCTCCCCTTTCTTGAAGAACATTCAACTTTTCAGTCCTCCTGGAGATCACGTGGTTCTGGATTGGAAAAGGAACTCAGATGCAGAGTATGACAGTCTCAACTTTCGGAATTTT